>JAABKK020000556.1:0-24351 GCA_011634745.2 Catotricha subobsoleta
ATTTCCAAAATGGAAAAAATAGTATCTTTTTTCATTTTTCCAAAATACGATTTGCACTCACCGCGGTTTTTTCCGCGGTTTGTTGGAAAAATAGTATCTTTTTTTCGCTTTTTTAAAATGCGATTTGCACTCACCGCGGTTTTTTCCGCGGTATTTGAGGACTGAAAACTGTTTTTTTTTTTTTGGTCGCAACTTTTCTTGATGAAAAAAAATAAAATAAAAATAATACCCTATCTTAATTTTTCAAATGTACCCCTCCCTGAAATCAAAAGCGTGTGCAACTATGGTTGTTGGTGTTGTAACATTATTATAAATAAAAAATAATCATATAAAAGAAAAGAATTTTAATATTTTTTTACTTTATTTAAATGGAATTGCTTTAATTTAGTTTTATTTTATAGATAATTTTATTTGTTATTGATATTTTAATCAGACAGTCATACCTGCCATAGGACAACTATGTAGAAGGTAATATGTATTTAATTCTTCAAAAGAATTATGAATTAATATTTTTTATTATAATTATCATTTTATTTCAGATTTTATTGTTAGTAAAGTTTTTATCTGTAAAATAATAATTAAACTGAAAAGAGGTATATACTACACTTATATATGTGGTCAAATACTCGTATAATATATACGTTATAAATCTGTGTATATTATGTATGTAATGAGAAAAGTTTATTTATTATTAAAATTTATATATCTTAAGTTAATGTAGGTGTATGTAGGTGTTTTGTATACTGTCAGGAAATTGAAAATATATAATAATAAACAAATACTCTATCTAACCCCACCTCTTTTAAAGTACGTCACTATGACGATATAGAAACAAATATGCGAAAATATCTTCTTTATATGTACTTTGTTTATACATATAAAACATCCACCATTTTAAATGAAGTTTAGGAATAGAGTTTAATTAGCAGTACTACCCAACCAACCCCCATTTTACTTTACTAACTGAAATAAAACACATTCACCCTGGATCTTCTCATACATCATACTCACCACACGTTTTATATCTATACATATTAGGATGCGTTGTTTATATTAGAAAGTATAAGTTGTCTGAATATAGATAGTCTATAATAGATGTATAATTACATGTGGTAAATGTACCACCTTTATCACCCATTTCTTAGTCATACTCATTCCATAATTTATAAATTTAACATAAAAGCATTGCAAGATATATATTTCCATTCCACATTTTATGCTTGGCAGATGCAATGTCTTAGAGTTTTGTGGGTGATGAGGCTTTTTTTTATATACACACGAATAATGCCTGTATGTTGAATTCTAGATACTATTACAACATGTAGAAAGGTAGATAATATAGTATAGGTATTTTGTATAATGATAATTATGCTATTTCACTATTTCTGTACATGTTTTATCTAAAACATTGCTATTTTAATGAAATATAGTTGCTTATAATTATATATATATATATATATATTTGCCTCTCTATATTATGTATTCAACTTCAAGCATAAATGATTTATGTAAATTGTAAGTAGGCAAGTATATTGTGAAACAACTTATCAACAATTTATTTTGTAAAATAAGGTTCAATCATATTATTCATCTCAAATATTTCTTATATCTTTCATTTCGTATATGCAGAGGTTTTAATTATGGTGTAAGAAGTTAATGGAAGAAATTAAATTTAGCTCAAGTGGACTTAATAACACAACAATAAGTATAAGTATGGCTATGTTTCGCTTAATTAGCCAATATAGAAACTATTAATGATTAGTATAGCTGAACTATCTACATTTCTCAAACCGTTCTTCAGTTGCCATAGTAATCCATTTGCCGTTTTTGTGAATTTAATATACATAGATTTTTATCCTGTAAAATCACATGTATACTAAAAGTGTTTTTTGATCAAAACAGTTCGTTACAATTTGAATCATTCATGAACGACCCCTTTTATAGATATGCCGATTTTCCCCTCGCCCTCCGTACTTCGTAGAAAAAGTATTTGTTTTGGAAATTTACATTTCTAGCAGTAAACTATAAAAACAGATTAATAATTTAAAATTTAAAATTAAATTATATATAATTAAATTATACAATTTATTAAAACTAATAGAAAAATCTGTCATATTGATTATATTTTATTAGTGTTAACAACTCTGATTTTTAATTTATATTTGATCATTTACGATAATATTTGATCCCTGGGTAAACAGCTTAAAATTTATAAGAAAATAGTAGTAAAAATATCAAAAGTCTTGTTTTTAAATTAAAAATCTTATTTTTAGCTAAATTTTTACCAATTCAAATGGAAAATTCAATCTCTGGGTTAATGTAAGACTCGGAATAGCTTCATGGAAATCTGAGTATTTGTTTTTACCGGTAGCTGTGTTTCTTTTAAATACGTTGAATATTAGATAAAATCCCCAATTTATGGTAAATATGGCAAATTCGAGTGTAATGGAAGGTATTAAAGAATAGCTGCAGGTTGAAACAAATACTCGCAATTATTCAAGGAACAAAATGAAAACCGAATCACCCTAATAGATATTGCTCGCCAATATTATAACAAAATATTTCTATATTTATATATTGAGTAAACAAATTTATTTTAAATCCTTTCAAATCTTCGTACAATGAATATAAAATTCATGCAAACAGGCAATATATTTTGAAAACGTTCAGCTCATGTGATAAATAAATTCATTTTCAATAACACTTTTATAAATGGCGCACGGGTGAGATAAAATATTTAATATCAGATTTGGAATATAAATAAATACCATAAGACTTCAATGATAACTTTTTTTTTTACTTTATTATTTTCAATTTTCTCTAAAAATTGGTAAAGGTTTCCTGAAAATATTTTTATACATATTTCAAAACATTGTCTATATCTTATATTATATTACACTGTGTATGCATTATGTATACATGCAAGTAAAACACAGGTTTTCCATAGTGTAATACTTATGAAAAGCGTCGTGTTATCACAATTTAAACATAATGTAGAATGGACATCCAAGATAAATAGTGTTAAACATTGAGTATATCGTCCGCATGTAGCATTGCTTATTGGGATACAGTTAGTTTCTGGTTTATTCGACAGTTATTTAAATTTAAGTAGACCTAATACCCTGTAGAAATTTTATTTTACAGAAAATCTCAAATTTACATTAGAGTTCAATAATCTGATAAAAGTAGAAATAATTATGGAACTTTCAAGATAAAACATTTAAGGAGCGTTAAATTTAAAACCAGTTACTGCCATATAATAACATAGAATATAGCGTAAATTAGAAATTAACTCACATTAAATAAAAGAGAATAAAAACTTGCTCAAGTTTAAAAATAATTTCATCTAGCTATTGTACAGTTCGAATAAGTGGTAGGGCTGTTAATAAAAACCGGATTTTCGATATCCGGATATTATAAATACGGTTATCCGAATTTCATCAACACAAAAAATCCGGTTTGACGGTTTTTCGGATATTGACGGTTATATTGGCGGTTTTTCGGATAATGGCGGTTTTTCGGATATTGACGGTTTTACGGATTTTGATGGTTAGATTGATCTGATCTACTGTTCGCATTAAAAAATAGTAGTATTCTAGATATTGCAGCCGATATATATTAATAGGTGCGTTTTTTATTACATACGAAATCTGAATAGCGCGCTATCCAAAATATTTTTCATACAAACTAGCATCTGGATAAATATGTGGTTTTATTTAGATTGGTGTTGTTTAATTTCATACCTAACGGTAATGCATAGATGTATTTTAAAAATTATTTCACACACATATACACGCAGATAATTTATAAAGTTTATACTTTAGTTTAATTTGTTTTGTTCAATTTGAGTAGTTCTAATTATAGTTACTTAGGTATATTAAGAGAAGATTGAAGAGCAGAGAGTATATGTGAGCCATCAAATAAAGATATTGCAAATCAAAATAATCTAATTAAATAAATATACATTATACAATATGTATTTATTAAACGCAACAAATTTTTAAATAGTTAAGCTAGTATCTTGATTATTGTATATTTATTGGCAGATTTTAGAATATTGACAAATTTTATCGGTTTTTGACGGATTTTCGGATATTAACGGTTTTACGGATTTTGACGGTTTTACGTATATTCACGATTTTACGGATATTGACGGTTTTCCCGATATTAAGCGGTTTTACGGATTATCAAATGTACGGATATCGGTTTCCCGGATAGTTTAAAAACGGTTATCCGGGTTTCAATTTTGACGGATATTAACAGTCCTAATAAGTGGTATAGGTTGCGAGATTGATAAAAATATGGATCTTTATCGAAATAATACTTTTAATTTAAATTATTTATTTGCAAATTTGGGCAAAAAACATAAACGCATTTACGTAAGTAAAGTAAGTATGCGTAGAAAAGTGTAAATTTTTGCTGAATCTAAATTTTTATTATACGTGTAATTAAAAAAAAAAATACAACTTTTGCAAATAATGTAAAATAAAATCCCCCTTTATACTTTTGTAAATTTCGTAGTGATCAGTTCAAATTTTCGCATGATTGTGAAAACTAAGTTTTTGTTTTTATTACTATAATGCATATACATATTTGGAATTAATAAAAATTATTTTATTATAGATATAATAATAATGACATTCAATTAAAAAAATAATATGAGAAAGAATCCCAATGATGTAAATTTTCTATCTACTAATTAATAGCCTATGGGTATCAATATACAATTTTGAATATATGAAATCGTAAAAACCTATTATATATAATATATTTTCTTATTCTTTGATATTTTTCCATCGTACCATATTCACAATTTATTTTGTACATTAAATCAAGCTTCACGTCCTTTTGTATAGCCTTCAACCAAGCATCCATTCATCCATCTATCCATCTATCCATTTATTTCTCCCCTTATCATTTGGTACAATTTTCATCAACAAACACAGATTCTCATACCACATTGTACACTAAATTCAAATGGTTAAAGCATATATGTTATGTGTATAACATTAATATCACATATTATCCTATAGATTATATACTATATAATATTATATGTATATATATATATATGTGTACAATGTGGATACGGGCGTAGTCTCCACTTTAGAGTCGAAATAACCCCCTTTATTCTCAATTTATACTCCATCCATCACATTACAAACTATACAAAACACACCATTCCTGAATATATTTATATATATATTTAATATGTGTATATATAAATTATTTCATGCTTTGAGCTATTCTATACTATAAAATCTACTCCCCGCGAGTACTTTGCTTTGTATCCAATCGCGTGACAGACCGTTCGGCCATCTTGTTTTAACCCCCTGGCGGCGAGTGGGTGAACAACAACGATACGTTTTCCATATATTCATTATTATACATTCCAACTCATACCATTCTTAAACATTATAATACCATCAATGTCTCGTATATGTGATGTGTACAATTTTCCATATATGTTCGGGTTGAGAAGTTAGTATATACAAAAGAATCATATAACCAAAATACTATATATGAGAAATTGGGATTTAAACGGGGTGACATTTGGGCATACATATATATATATTATATAAACGTACAGAGCAAAGGTCTAATACCTTACGTGAGCGGGAGGGTGAACACTAAACATCACAAGTTCTGGTTTTTCTGTATAAGGTACCTTGGCAGAAGTGAACATGTCTTTCGCATATTTATAAAGAGGCTTTTATTTATAACAATATTGTTTAGGAAAAATACAAACGATATTAAGTATATTACCTATACTTATTGTGCAAAGAGTTATATGAGTTGATTGAAAATTGAGGTACGTATAATATTTAGTTGTGATTTTCCGTCAAATGAGGTATTCTAAATAAAGAAGGGGTATAGAAGTATTTGATTACTTTACTTTTCATGTGTGAATTTGTTTCAGAACTCTAATTGGGACATAACACTTCAATTGATGCTTATAAATATGTAATCACTAATAATTATTTGAACTTTTTTTTTATTCTATTAAAACTAAATGCTATTATTATGAATATAACAAATGAATACCAATCTAATTCTATATTCAATAAATTTTGTAATAATCAAGAATGTAAAAAAAAATTAATTATCTCCCTATGAAGTTATAACTTTATATTATATGTAGAATGTAGATTAAACATTGTAACACCAGTATTTTTTACAGAGCATACAAAATAAACTATAAGTTATTGTATTTATTTTCTTCTTGTCCGTTTAAATTATAGAAAAACATGATTTTTTTCCCTTGGTTTCATTTATTAATTGTTTGTTATAGAAATCTATATGTTTCGTTTTGAGTTAAACCAAAAAAAAAATCACTATTCAAATTTTTAATTTCAAATTTGAAGCAATAAATGTCAATAAGAAAATTTACAAGTGTGGTTAGAAGCTATGGAACAAACACGATAAAGATATAAATATAAGTAATGCACACATAAATGGAAAACTACTAAAAAATCTTTTATGTAAACTAAAAAACGGCACTTTTGATGATGATGATGATCATGATCAGGGATTTGAACCGAATTGCAAGAAGAATACATTGAAATTAAAAAAAGGTCCATTGAAGCCAAATCCTAACAAAATTAAATCAGAACCAACCAATAAGAAGTTAAAGAGGTACGAATCACTGTTATAAATAAATTGGTAATGTACCAAATTCCGGGTTGTCCATGCTTCTTATGAAGTGTATTTCAGCTAATTTTTAACTTATATACCTTCTAATGATCCTCTAAATGATTTTTATACAGTAGGATGGCGACGCTTCGGTCGCCACACTACAACCTAAACTTGTATACCTAAATTTTAAGATATTCAAATTTTTGATTTTTCAAAATATTGTGTTCTAAAATGGAAGAAATCATTATTGAAAAATATCTATATTGAAGATCATAAAATATTCTTTAAAATTTATAAAGTATATATTTTCACTAGGGCTCTAATAAATTTTATTCAAAGATTATGACTATCTCAATAACAATTTCTAATTAAACACAAAAACCATAATTACCAAAAGTGTAAATAAAATTGCTAAAAGAATAAAAAATTAGTTTTTCTTCGTATATAGGGCATGTGAGGCAAGCATATCGCTATGCTTTATTTAATTCTAATTTTTTTTTTTTTTTGGAGTTTCACTTAAAAGTATAATGTTTTTCTACAAATAATGAAGTAGGTATGCATATCTACGTGAGTGAAGAAAAGTAAATATAAAAATACGTAAGCAAAAGAGGTTTGGTAATATAATATACAATATAAAACCAAACAAATAATAATATAGGTAAGAGATAGATTGCGAAAACAAAAAGTTTCAAATATAATGGTAACATCAGAAATAAGAAGCAACAACAAAAATGAAAATACATGAACCAAACCAAATCCTATGCCATCGCCGCATAACAAATATAAGCTTTATACACATCTTATATTCACGTTTTTCCACCCGCCGCTGTGGTATTATGGTTTTTAAAAAAATGATGGGTGTGAGGGTTATATATATGTATGAGTGTGTTAGTAAATATATAAATTGAATGGATAAAATGTCCTTTATGTCAGAAAAAGGGATGACGACATGTTATGTGTGATAGCAGAGAAAACATTTGAATACAATTTAAAATGGCGCACGTCTAATTCCCTGGACAATTATAAAACGAAAACATAATATTTTACAAACTGGTAAAAGCTTTCTGTCAGAAATAGTTCTTTTCATTGATTTCTAACTTTTCAAAGTAATTAAAGTGATATAGATGGAGTTCCATAAAATGCAAATAAAAATATGTAGGTATAGTTGAATTTGAAAAGAAAATTACATATATATATGAAAGGTAAAATATTTCTTCATCTTTCACATAAAGAAAATAATTTTTACTAACTTAAAAATGTTTGTAAAAGCATTTCAGGCTATTTAGTTCTTTGTTGAATTTGTTTTGCTTTTTTGCTTGTTCTGAAATAATCAGAAATTCTGTGAATCGATTTTAATTTTTTTATGCGCATAAATTACGGAGATTGAAAAAGCATTATATCTTATATCTTGTTTTTATTTTTCGTCAAATACAGCGTATTTTCCTAAAAATAATCAAAATTAGTCACTTACTTCTCTTAATCCACTTTCGATATTCCGGATTATATCACTCGTCTGTCGCTGGCATCAAAAATTAAAAACTATTACTTACTTTGCTTACTATATACCAATTACTTAATGTCTTTTCAGCATTTCTACACACTTTTAATTTAGTTATTGATTTTAAAAAAAAATATATTTGGTTCAGCGGCACTATTTAAATTCAAATTTTATTAAAGATTTTCAAGAATATTTCAGAATTTTTTTTACTTAACATGAATTTTATCTCCTTTCAATAAAATGTTTAAACAAGAAATATAAATACTTTTTTTTTTTCTTATAATTTCACCCGTAATATTCTGAGCAAGTTGATTTTATAATAAAAGTAAATGAAAGAGAAAACTTTTCTGTTTGGTAGTAAAAATTCTCATCGTCGCGACGCTGAATTAAAAGACTAACGACCCTCCGACCTTGACTGAAAATTTTATACATACATTTTTCTTTTCTGGATTGTATAAACGATGTCGTTGATGATGATGCTGACCTATATATTTTACCATTATTTACATCGTAAAAGAAAAAAACTTTTTAATTCTACTTATTATATATAATATATTATTTTGAATGTGGGTAGAGATACCAACCAGGTACGTAGTAAAAGCTATACAATACATTGTTTACAAAATATTAGAAAAATAATCAAAATTCGTTTAATAGATATGTTGAAATATTTTTAAAATTTTATTCTAGTTAATGCGTTTGTAATAATCAATGCGTTTCTAAAATAAGATACTATAATAAATGTGATAAAAACGTAAAGAAAAATTTCACATAACTAGTTTTTATTCCTTCATTTCCAATTTACTCTTATTTCTTAGAAAAATATCAAGATAATTTTAAAAAATACTGCGAAAATTTTAATTTTTAAAGTTTTATTCCATTCAGGTTTATTTATATTAAAAAATTAGCTCAAACATATTTTAACTATAAATTATATTTGCTGACCATTTGGTGTTTATAATACTGCTGTTTAACAAGGTGTAAACCGCTTTGTGTAAAACATTAAATAAATTAAATTGAAAAAAGCTGATTTTCTAGTTTGGATTATTTAATAAAACTTATGTCTCGCAATTTTGAGCCTAAATTATATTTATGGGTTCGCTGAAAAGGACAAGACGATTTTTTTTTACCCTTTCATCGGGGTTAAAAAAGAATATATTGCGTATAAGCTAATAGAATAAAAACCTACCATAAAAGGGTTTATAATTAAGTTTTTTTTTTGTGCTAGTTGTATTATCAGGTTATTTCAATTTTTTTATTAACAGAATAAATGTAACAAATGTACTTTTCTGTTACCAGTCTACTAAAAAAAAAAAAAAAATAACATTAATTTCGCCAAAAAAAATATTTTGAGAAAAAACGAGGTACAGAGCAGTTTAGCCATTATTCAGATACAGGATACATAGCAGAGTTTTGCTCTTTAATCAATTAGAAAATTTATAAAGTAAAGAACATCGTTCCATAATTTTAATGGTAGAGTTTATATTATACTATAAACCAAATGCAAACCTTAAACTGACAAGTTTTTATAAGCATATAATATTCGTTTCATCGTAATTTAATAACTAAATGGTATATTGTATTTGCTAAAACTGAAGTGGTCATAAATACAAGTTGATTTAAATAAACCCTTATTATAAATGAACCTATCCGCTTAAAAACATTCAATTTATTTTTGGTGTTATTATCTGGGTATTTAATTTAATTCAAATTAAATTCAAGTACCTTTAAAAAAAATCGAATCGAGAAAAAACCTAAAAACTACCCGCTAAGCACAATAATAAAAGGATTCAAGGACTAGATAAACACATCAACAAAAATAAAATAAAAATAATAATAATAATAATAATGGAAAAAAAAGACAATATTATCAGTTGGTTGCATCTTAGATTTTATCAGTTTTAAAGTAGGAGATATAGTCATATTCATATTATATGAATTGAATATATTTGAATACTTGTATTGATTGTAATAGATTTATTTATTAATCGTGTATTTTTGGTGAAAGAGTTATACTACTTAAATGAAACAGCTTGTTTTTTTTTTCATTCAAAAATAAAAATATTATGATCAGTGAATATTCTTCTATGAGATATGTGTGTTTTTATATATATTGTATATGGTATAACCGTGAAGCATATTAAAATATAATAACAATAATTCAAGTCAGTTCATTGAGCGGATAGTAAGCGCTCTTTGTTACTATTTGATATTTTTAATGATGATAACCGGGTGCATAAACCAAAATGGCTCTTTATTTTCTAAAAGATTTTTTTTTTTGTTTTTTATGCTTTAATTGTATTTCTACTTACAGTTTAAATGTTTTAAATTGAAAGTTATATTATTAGGATTGATCTTCGATCTTTGAGCTAAAATCGCATGATCTAAATCAAAGAACATGATCTTATTTTTTGATCCAGCTCGTAGTCGTTTTAACAGAAATTCGTACTCGTAGACCACAACGAAACAAAGATCTAAATAAAAAAAGACGTTGTGATTTATTTTCATTCTTAATAAATATTTTTCACGTTCCAATTTATAATTTGGATGTAAGTAAACAGATTTCAAAAATTAATTCATCAATAATGCTCTTTATTTTTTATTTACATCAAAATTATACAAGCTGCCAATGTATTAGTGAGGAATATTTCCAAAAGACACAGAATTTTATTCTGTTCAAAATATATAGCTTTTCATTTCAATGCGTTCACTTATAATTCAAAAAAAAAATTCTTTTACCACCGAGCACAAGGTTGTGCGTTTGAATTCTGAGAAAAAGTTATCTGGTCGAAAGTCGTAATTTTTTTTTTTTTGATTTCTCAAAAATGAAGTAAAATTAATAATTTTTTTATTACATTAAATCTTTTAACCGTTTGATTAGATTTTTTAATATATTTCATGTAAATGTTGAAGCTTTTGAATGAAAAAAAAAATGCTCATGTTATAGCCATGGAGACTTTACATTATTATTTTCGTTTTTCCCAAGATATCTTGTTGTTTTTTATTAAACAAAAGAATGCAATTTTATTGTTGACTTATACTGTAATGTAAAATCAACCAGATATCTTGAGAAAATTGAAGTTAAATTGTGATATAAGTCCAGTTTAACGTTTTTTAAACGTAGTACAACTTAGTATTTCGCGTGTGTGGTTGGAAATAGGCTAAATAATAAGTTTTGTCACGACTGAAGATGACTAAATTGAATTTAGCTTCAATTTAGTAAAAAATTTAACCTAAAATTATGAATTGAAAAACGTCCGTCGAATATCGTAAGTCATTTCAAATAATATTATTGCTATCTATACTTAAATGATTGCTGGAAAAAATAAAAATCATGAAAATTAATCTAAACTGGGTTGATAAATAAAAAAAGTAATATACTGGACATTTGATAATTTTTGATTTTATATGTCTTTTATTTATTTGGCTGCATTCATGTATTATAATTAAATCGATACTTTTTAAAGTACACAATTTCAAATTTAAACGTTAAACCGCAATTATTCCATTTCCATTCATTATAATAGTAACAAAAAACTAAACATATAAATTGAACAGATTAACTGTTCATTTCTATTTCTTAATAAACATCCACTCATTCCAACCAAAATATAATAAGCAAAAGCAGTCATTAACCCCAAAAGATTGTATATTTTTCTTCTTATTATCATAGAGATGTTTAAAAGAGAAGTTGATATTTAATATCTATAATATTATAGATAAAGAAAAGTCTACTAAATTATATCAATATAAATAACAATGCCAGACACCCTCCAAAATTAATGCTATATATAACAAGAAACGAGTTTAAATAATTGCCCTTAATTTAAAAATTCTCTCATCGACATCGCAATATAATATAATAACATATAACAGTGTGCGCCACTCTTGAACTTTAAAAAGAAAAACTGGGTCGAAGAACTTTATATTTCCAACAAAAGTATATATTATTTTATATAAAATCTTTCTGTGTGTACATAAAACCATAAGAAATAAGCAATATAAAGAAAGAAAAACAGAAGAAATCAGCTGATGTCGACAATTTTTTTCTTTTTTTTCTTTATTTTTTTCTTCTCTCCATCTTTTGCTAATTATGAATGAATTTTTACACTGCTCAAGTTTATATATACTTATTCTATATTTTATATGTTACGTATTTATTACGTTACGTTATTATAGAAAGTTTTTCGCATTTAGTAAACGCATTACCATTTGGCGGGAAGAAAAATAAAACAATATTTCACATTTGATACATATTTTGAAAGTTTCTCGATTTAATGTGAATATTTTATTTCAGACTATACAGATTATGGCATTAACTAAAAAGTTTCAATATTTTTAAGTAAACAAATACTGCCAATGTATTTAAAATGAGGTCGCATAATACGGAGAATCCAAATGTATAATCTTTATCAAATTATAATTGTTTACAAATAATATAATTAAATATTAATAAATATTCCGATTAATTTTCACAAATGTTTTCTATCCACAAGCACACGCCCTTGTATGGCCATAATGACCCAAACATTTATTACCCATCCATAAATCAAACATTTTTCTTTATATACGAAAAAGCGTGCACTTTAACAACCGAATAGAACAGAACCGTTCGTCGTACGTTCAACATATTAAACACTCGTTCGGACCAAATTTATATGTTTAAATTTATTAAGGACTCACATAGGGTCACTCCCAGTTCATTTAGTTTCACCATTTATATATTTGTATAAATGCTCAATGCTCATATGAACATAAATTTTATTCCGTTTTGCTGGGTTATATATATGCTTGTGTTGTTGAACGCGAGCCTTCAATTTATTTATTATATTTTTTTATGTCTGCATATGCATAGAATGATTGTACGAATGTGGAATGCGTCCCTTATGACCTTTTAACTGACCCTTGTCCAGTTATTTTGGAAACTGTGGGGTTCAATGAATTAAACAAAAATACTATAAAAAGGGATTTATATTTCAGTTATTATAAATTCACATTTTTTTTTCTTTTTTTCTTTGTATTATTATTATAGGTGCGCTTGAAATAATGTTAAAAGGTCGCGCACGTCCTATTAATTTAACTTTCTGCAAGATATAACCAAAATAAGACAAATAAATTCAATAAATATCTTAGGCGTTTTATACTTAGTCGAATCTTGTGTAGTTGTTGTGTGATGCTAAATATTAACTAAACTAAGCAAGATTTTTTTTTCTATTTAATGGGAGCATCAGCAGTTACAGCAATATAAACATCGACCAATACAGTATATATTATATATATAAGATATAAATAACCCTTTTATATTTTTAGAAAAATTTTACATACGTACGTATAAAATGATTATCGAGACAGACTCATCGGTAGGTACCCTAAAAATAATATTCATTTGGTGTTCGCATAAGCAACCTACGTTTTATGAACTTAAATTATATCTATAACAATATCACAACTCAGGTAGAAAAGATTTTTCACGTTTTAATGGATGCATAAAAAAAAGAAATTATTCACAATAATTTTCTATGAATAGCGAAAGTTAGAAATAAATTTTATAGAAGTGTAGATAATTATTATAAGAAATAAAGAAACCCGCGTTTCTCTTGTAAATAAATTTATTTTTATATAGATAAGATATGTAGATAAGCTTTCCTCTAGCCGTACGACATAATAATTCTTTATAAATTTGAAAAAATCAACACACTTGAATTGCAACGAAATGTCATATAAAGTTAAGGGAGCGAATCATATAATAAATGAACGGGGACACATCGCTTCACGTAATTTTCTTCAATCTTTCAATGATCTTTTCTATTGCTTTCAATTAATTCTCTACAATTAAAAAAAGTTAAATATTTATGTCGAAGTTTTTCCTTCATGTATTTAGTTAGATATAATTTCGACGATGCGGCGTCTTATTAACAGTCGTTTGATTCAAAAACATTTTCAGTTTAAGTTTGACGCGTCGTCGTCTAAATGGAGGGTGTCTTCAGATACTTACCATATTGATGATTTTCAACTTTATTTAAAATGTGTATTGATAAAAATTTGCTTGAATTAAATGACAAAGTGATATCCTTTATTTGCAAATTTCTCTTTTTTTTACAATTTTTAAGTGATTTGGCATAATTTTGTGCAATTTATATAAAGTCGTTTTAATATCTTTCATTATTGTGAATGGTTCAAAATTTAGTTTAATTTCAATATCTGTAATAAAAAATAAATATATGTATCACATCTAATTTGCATATTATCGAAACAGATGTAAAAATTATTTTACTTCTAATATCAAACTGAAAAGATACAAAAAAAAATCCTTTTCATGACACATTAAACAAAATAGAACAGACCATTCTGGGTTGTTAGCATGTGCTCTAAAATCGGAAAGAGGTAAGTAAATTTTGCGTTTCTATTAACCCTTACCTGGTATTTACCTGCCTTCTATAAAATACTTTGAAATTTTTAGCTAACCTCTGGGTAACTATTATTTCCTCTATTTACCTGGCTGATGGTCTGCTTTATTAAAAAAGCGATAAATTGCTTCTTTCGGTTTTTAGCTAAATATTTCTGAATTTATTGCAAATGAAAACCAATGTGTAGGACAATAAATTCTATTTGATACGACAATAAAACATTTATATTCAATCCAGATCTGTATTCAATCCAAACTTATATTAATACACCAGAAATTTTATATAGATTCAAAAAAACGTATGAGAGTGAGCGGAATAGAACATACGAAAACTTAATGTGTGAAGAGTTTATCCTTTGAATCTATATATGAATGCTACTGTAGTTAATTATATGTAAATATTGGATTTATGATAAAATCGTATTAACGTGAATAACGATTTATTAATATATCGTATTAACAAAGTTCATAATGATTGGCATCTAATGCAACATATACCAGTTGCTATATAACAGCTATTCTTCATCAGTAATTATGTTTTTTATTTCGAATTGGTTACAGTCAAGCTTAATATATTTCTAGATATCTAAAATACTATACTATATACTATCTAGCATACTTACCTCTACGAACAGGCGGGTTTTACACGATATAAATTTGGTACATTCTGATAGCTTACAATATTTACCATTTCTTTGGTGTATTAAGAAAATACATGATACAGGAACCAAAACTTACATATTTTCAAGCGTCAAACATTATAAAAAGAAATGTTTGTTTTAAATTTCTTTTCTGTCTCTCTTCTGGCGACAGACTGGTTTTCCGTGG
This sequence comes from Catotricha subobsoleta, assembly GCA_011634745.2. NCBI lineage: Eukaryota > Metazoa > Arthropoda > Insecta > Diptera > Cecidomyiidae > Catotricha > Catotricha subobsoleta. The sequence goes on from JAABKK020000556.1 coordinate 15,369, forward strand.
TTCCCAGAAAAAAATATATGTTCAAGTCCTACCACGAAGGCAATCATTGTTGTATTGGGCCGTTGTGCCAGCATTCAATAAGTGGGAGGGACGTTCGCTGAACACATTAATAATTATCAATAATAAATAAATAAGTTATTCGTCTAACGAATGGTCAATGACCAATATTCCATCACTGAATCCTAAAAGATTAATTCTGAACATACAGAATTTTTTTTTGCTAAACCTGTGCTTTGTTTTGCCAAGATTAAAATTAACACAAATACGACAAGCTACATTTAAGAAAAATTATTTCCAATCGATTAATTTAAAATTGGAAAGATAAATCGAACCTCTGATTTTTAAGCAAATCAAAATAATTTTTACTACAATACCTAGAAACATCCAGAGAAGTAAATATTTTAAATTTAGAAATCAGTTTCATGTTTTGATAGATAAAAAAAGATATTCAAAACATGGTTTGCAATAAGTTTCAGGTGCAGATTCATTTTAAGATAAGCAAAACTGAATGAATTTTCCATTTTGACATTTACAATTTCCCGAAATATGATTGACTTGTCAAATTCGTATTTAGATTCTTTTTTGTGTGATTGTCTATAAAAAAAAAAACTGAGGAAAGAAATACGAATTTCTATTACCATATTTGTTTAAATAAGAAAATATTGTTTTACCATGTGAAGCACCAGCTAAGTAAGCTGTAAGGCAACTTTATGATTTACAGCGCTTTTATGTATGGCGTGACATATATCTAAATATCGGATATCCTTAATAGGAAAATTTCCAATTTCCGAATAAAATCAAAGTCGCTAGCATTCGTCATTTTAACATCATCTTTTCATAAAATCAAAAATTGTTTAATTTATGAATTAATATGTAAGTATATTTAAAATAGCAAAAATAGCAAAAATTCGATGCTAGTATATAAATATTTTTTTTATTGTTACAAGGAGCAAATATTTAAAATAAGCAACTTAATATTTAAAGAGAATAATAGATGACTGTTATTTTTTTAATTTTATTTTATAAATATAATGATTAAAACGTATTATATGCAAAAATAATATAATATTGAAAGTATTATCGTTACTTTTTAATTTAATTAAATAATAATCAATTAAATTTTTGTTAATATGTAGAAATACACAAATACACTTAAAACTAAAAAAAAGTTTTTAAAATTAACTAGTACATATTTAAAAAAAAAAATATGGTCGAAATATAGTATAGTTCAAATTTACTTTTACGTATTTCCTAGTGATCAACAAAAAAAAACCGTCGCATTACAATGAACTAATAAATAGGATTAAAATTAATTCTTGTAATATAAACACGAAAACAAGGGAAGGGAAAAAATGCGAACCCAAATCCAACAATTTGTCTTATGACGAGAAAAGAGAAAACAAAGCAAACAGTTCTCTCAATTAAAAAACAAAAAAAACATAACATAACAAAACAAAAAAATGTAAAGGATCATATAAGTAATGTTAATTGATCTAAATATCCACATAATAAAATTACTTAATCATTTAACCAAAAAAAAAAAAGTATTAAAACAAAAGAGGTGTGGTCTACTTCATCCCCTTCATTTTGTGTTCATTTTGTTGTGTATGTATATAAACACACATAAAAACCATATAATATATTATATACGAAATAATATACAAGATGCCCTTATGAGCTGACAAAACCGATTCAAAAGTGTATAGTGTATAAGTGTATTATGAATGTGTATGTGTATAATAAAACGCAAAGGTATATGAACTTGAATAAAAGCATTTTGAATCGTATGGAGGATATTATTATATAGTTTTTCGAACCAGCTAAAAGTACAGTTTTAGACTGTGGCGGGCAAAATATTTATATAAAATTGTGGAAGGGATTCAATAGGGGTAGATATGTTTTTGAGTAGGGATATTTTTGATCGATACACGCTCCCCGTAATACAACAGCATCAGCAACAACAAAAGGAAAACAACGAAACTGTTCTCCATTGGCCGAATATGTTTCAAAAGCATAGAGCACATACACTAAACACCAAAATTATGTGAAGGATATATTACCTTTCGCATCCATACATACATCGTATGAAATTGTAATACACAAAAGGACTCTTCTATACCACAGGATAATATATGGATTGAAACTTGGGAGTTGTTAAAAATCTATATTATAGTATCTATCTACTAATCTATGCATACAGTCATATAGCGGATAAGGTGTATGTAACTATATATATATTATATATAATAATATATTATGAAAACACACATATTATATCCGTATGTAATCAGTACAGAAGCTATAAGTTATAAGAAAATTTATATACTGCTGCTAGGTACTTATTTTTCGCTCTATAAACATCCCAATGTGTACAAAGGGTAGGTGTATGTGAATATATGACAAGGAAATGTCCAATCTTCATCTTTTGTTACATCAGCCTTATTTATTATTAATATTTAAATATATATTTCAAATCAATAACCATATAATATTTATAAAAAGAATTATGAATAAATTTCATTTCAAGGGCATACAAATTGTTTGTTTAATTTATCATTTAAAAGCAGAGCAATACACAGTACACACACTACCTACATAATACGCATTTGAACTTTATTTGTTTCTTTGCACATTAAGTACCGAAACCAACATAAAACTTTCATACAATATTCATCTTATTATAATTTCATAATATATACATATTATAATGTATGATATTATAAGTATTACACTTTTTCTTCCTCTTTTTAACTTCTTTTTTTTTTTGACAAGTTTTTATATAAATGTACTTATACCTACAATCTTCTGTACGTGCACATTACATATAATATTATATAAAATTTATGTAGATAGAAAGAAAGAAAGTAAGGTTAATAATGTTGTTCATGACCTACAGTAAATTTAAAATTCAAAACGAAACTCTATTTATCGTTTCTTTAATAGCTTGCTCTGTACTTTTTTCGCATATTTCGCTAAAAAAAAAGTAATGTAGGGAACATTTAAAAGATGAAAGTTACTTAAGAAAATAAATTATTTGATTGTTCAGTAACAGATATTTAAAATTGAATTACGTTGATATGGCTAGAATATTTCGGTGAATTAATTAAATTAAATTTCACACTGATAGGACTAAAGTTGGCCTATTATAGGGTTACTATACACATACATGGCATTCATGCGAGACGCTAAAAATTTTTATTTTTCAAAATTCTTTTTAAAAAATGAAAATAAAATACACTTTTTTTTATATTTTTCTAATCAATATCATTTTTATAAATTGGATTCGATTAAATGGCAATTTTGTGTCTATTACAAATTTAGCAATAATTTGCACAAATTTATTAATCAATAATGAATTTCTATCCATTTGTAGAATTTTTAACTCGGTAGAGCGTAAATAACTTCTATGGAATCAAGAGTCAACATCATAATGAAAGAAATATATATTTTAATAAGATGAATGGAAATTTGTCTATTGAAGTTTTTTCTTTGAGTACTGCAGTGGATATAAATTTAATTGCTTAAAACTGTAGCCTGGAAATCAATTGTGATCATTAACTTATTTGCAACTTAAAATCGTATTTTATTTTAACACAAATTATTTAAATTTTTAAAATCTCAAAATTAAAAATCACACAAATTGACTATCAATAAAATATATTGAGCTATAGCAACTTATTATAGAAACGCTTGGAGAAGAGATGATGAAGAGGATCTGGAGAGAATATGATAATGATTAATGTAAAAAAGAAATGGGGGCGGTAACGACAATGTACATCATTTTGTAGCAATAATAACTATTTTTACTACTTACATTTCTTTTTTAATTTTACTGAATTTTCGAAATAACACTGGTGTTACCCTTACTTATAATCTCTATACGCAACTAAGCTCTATGATTTAATTAACAAACATCTGTTTCTTGATAAATAATCATATGTAGATAATACCTACGTTCATATATTTATACAATATAATAACCGAATAGTCATCATGCAACATATTTTATAATAATGATTGTTTCATTATTTTTTAGTGATATTTCTAAGCAATAGCCATATTTTGTTAAATGATCCATTTAAATGTTTTGTAAATAAAGTATTCTCTTAAATAAGAAATAATATTTGCACATATGTGCATACAAATGTCACAAGTTGTTTTGATCATAATGAAATGTGATGAAAATAAATTGATATTCATGGTTATAAAAGATTTACAGCGAACAACGAATTTGTACTCAGATAATAAAGTTGAGTTTATCGCTTCAAAATGGCGAAAATCACGCTAAGTGGTGATATGATATTCTTTATCGCCATAAAAGCTGTTCTCTTTGAGGTAATTATTGAAACTTCTTATTATCATGACCTTCACTCGTTGATTATTAATAATAGTAACCAAATTCATTAAAATTAATTAATTCGTTTATTAATTTTTTTTAATCATTATGGTAAAAATAGACGTAGAAAGAAAGGTAATTATACTCTAACAAACGCTATACTTAACTGATAACTCTCGTAAATAAATCTACAGGGTGTCTATCATTGATAGAAGAGAGCCTTAAATATATGACACCTTGTAATTTAGGAGATTTAAGTATAGCGCCTGTTCGTAGCATAATTTATGAGAAATAAAGTTATTTGATTGAAAGCCTGGTTTTCTAGTATCATCAAAATTATGAGGAATTATTTGGAAGTTCTAAAATTTTTATTTAAAGAAAAATCATAAATAAAAACTAGTAAATTCTTATATAATTATTAACCAAATTTCCATATATTTATTTTTATTTTTTAGCTTAAAAACATGGTTTTAACAGACATATTTATTATTATTATTTAACAAACACTCATTTTTTATAATAGAAAACACATCTTGAAAGCGGAAAACATACGGACGGTTTATTTGATATTTGCAAATGAAGGTAAATCGAATATGTTAGTAATTCTATATTGCAATGTATGAAATGTTATAATATTTTGAGTGTATTAAATTTAGAGCTACATTGAATATTGAATACAAAGTTGCAGAGTATACATTAGAATGGCCTTTATTTTGAAAGTTCAGGATTGAATTGATTGCGGCCCCTAGTTTTTTTTTCTTTGTTTTCATATATCCTTAACACTAATTCCTGTATTATTTTTTTTTAACGAGTTTATTTAAGCGTCTGAAGTGTTTTTGTTTTACTTTAAAGCATATTTGGGCGGTGAAGAATGGGGTGGAAATTTTGCATTTTCAACGGGGTTTTACAGAATTTTATTATACGTATAGAAAGCCATCGATGATGATAATTGGTACGTTGGAAAATTTAAAGTAATAAGCAATAATCGTATTTTATTTGCAGTATTTTACGAAGTGGAAGATGGACAAACGTATAGGTCATCTGACGACCCGTGACTACAGTGCTTTGGTTATTTTCGCGCATCACGTCATAATACATTAGAAATATAGGGGAAAAGAGGAAACAAATGTGCGCAGTATCCGCACAGCTCTTCAGATGACATTCTTTTTACAAAAATTATGATATTTTAATTTTTTTTTTTTTAAATACACAAAAGACTTTTTAACGAAGCAATTAGCAACAACAAAAGCTACATTAATTACTAAGGTATAGTCTTTTACAAAAAATTATCTTAAATTATATTTAAAAAAAACACGAGAAATCGAAAAAAAAAATTATTTCAAAAGAAAGTGTGAAAATTTATTTGACATAGGTTTTTTTTTGTTAAAGTAACTTACCTACTTACCTACTTAGTTACTTAAAACAAAATAATTGATGCAAATGAATTATGCCATATTATTTTTAAAATGTAAGTTTTGTTTTCAGTGTAATATGTTTCAATGTAGAAATAAGCATTCACTGTTCAATGTTCAAGCTAATGTCAAATTTATGCAATTTTTTTAAATTTAAGTGCAAGCCAAATTTGGAACAGATATCTACGGATTACATAAGGAATATGATATTACAAACGATTGGCCGTCGAGAAGATTTATGAAGCAATAATTCTAAAAAATAGAAATAACTTGAACTTATTCAGTTAACAAAATTCAGAATCAATGAATTTCATTCAATATATTTGCATTAATTCTTTTATTACTTAAAATTGAATATAATAAGTATCTAATAAAAAATGAGTAATATGTCGTATTATGAAAAAATATGAAGACAAGAAAAATAAATACCTTAGTTTTTTTCCATTTTATTTTTGCATACAGACCTTCTTTTAGTGATACAATTTGCTTATAGCCAAAATCCTTTATCCGGTTTGTGAAATGTTGAATTTTATTTTCCGCTATAAGATTTCTTGAACGGACCTATACGCTGAACCATCTAAGCAAATCTCTCAATAGAAGCTTGAGTATATAATAGAAGAAAGTTTGTTATAATTTGTATACAGTTCTCAACAGAAACTTGGTAATATTTTGAAAAAGAAGCGCTTATCTAAATATAATTAAGGTAGTTTCTATTAAATAGATCCAAAATTATTTCCGTAATGTAGCAAAGCAATAGTCAAAAATTCAGAAACCATGTATATCATGATATAGCATTCGGGGGAAAAAAATACTTATTTTAAGAAATTAGTCATATAATATAAATTTCTTATTTTATTCTAGTGATTAGAAAACTTATAACAATCGATAACCATCAACTTTTTTTCAAGTGGATCGTATTAAGCAGTAGCCAATTTCGGTTTGTTTGGATCGTCTGCAATATGTACGCTTTCCACAGCAACTTCTTGTGTTTGCTTTGTTGTTTCTTCATTTTTGTCATCTTCATAAACTCGATACGTTGCCAATGATGGATCTCGTGGAGGTGCCCAATTTGGTATGATTTTAACATGAAGACGCCAAGCACCATATAGATTCGAGATATGCTTTTCAAAGACAACATATTCTAAAACATCTTTTGCCAATATCTCACTGCCATGCATTAAACGACCAAATCGATCATAAATTGCCAGCTTCTGTTGTGTATGAAATCTTACTGTTACTTGAGCAAACATATTATCCTTTGATATTAAATCTGTTGCACGTATATGTACAACTCTTGGTGGTTCTAATGATTTTAAGAATTGCCAATGAATTGTTGTGTTATGAATGTTATGCATCATTTTTGGATATGCATGTTCCGTAACTAATGTCCTAAGCTTATATTTATCTCTTGCCGCTAATGTCTCATGAGCACGAACGTAAATATCTTGCGCGATATCCCCAAAATTTCCTGGCTTAAAATCTTCCTCAAAATTACGAATTTTGCGTACAGCCATCATTGATGTAGATTTCTTTTTAATAAATTCAGCTTTTTGTTTTGCTCCGGTTTTTGAAAATGCTGACATTTTTCCATCTCCTTCTGGTGGTACGTATTCTTCAAATGCACCGCCAGTCTGTTAATAAGAAAACAATGATTAATTATACACAAATCGAAAGCTAACCATAATTTATACATACACAACTCAAATAGAATGAACGTTCCATCCATGGTCGCGGTGGGACAACACCACGTTCTTTCATACGACTTTTTCGCTCTTCTTCAGTAAAATCTGACGGTTTTTCATGAAAATTTGGCAAATCAATTTTAATGACTTTCTTAGTTCTTAGCCATTTAAATTCTGGTTTCCAATGTTTTGATTTGGCTGTACGATTTGGCTGATAATATGGTCCATTTAGACATATTCCTATTAAACCAGTTTGTACTGTCTGAAAAAATAAATTTATTAATTTTTATAAGCTATTATCATTCATATTCTGTTGAAAACAACAACAATTAATTAATGAAGAAAAAATCATAACCCAACAAATATTTACATAAGAATTTGTTTGATTTCTGTTCAAAATAAATGTTTCCGACATAATTTACTATTGATATAATGTTCATATTGTATTACTATAAAATAATAAATATAATCGTAGAAAATTCTTTACTTATTAATTCACAAACCTTAAAATTTTGAAGAACGCATCTACTTCTTAATGTGACAGCCGCCATAATTATTTCAATTTGACTTTTTCTTTATTGATAATTGATATTGTAAAATATCTGTTTTACCGATTTTAAAACTATTAGTACAATATAGTACAATTCACATTAACACCTAAACCTAACCTTCCGTTTACATTAGCTGGCAAATCGCGATGGCCAAGCCATGATAGCAACCTTAATGGCAATAGTTGAGGGCATTGACATGATGGTGCACGGGATGGCTGAAAATGGAGTCCAAAGTTAAAACAACAAAATTTAGATTTCTATCTGGTTCCTCAGATGCAATATTTTACTAAATGCCGTCGTTCTCAACCACCATTAAGAGTGACAGAGTAGTAACAAAAAAAAAATACTTCCTAGAAATAAGTGACACCAATTTCTATCACAAAAACTGCACAAAATCATACGGAACAAGCATAATAAATATTTGACATCAATACACCATCAAATAGGACATGATTTTAGTTTATTGTTGAACTGAAACTTTGTACTAGTCGATGAGGTCGCACCATTCGGGGTTGGGTATTGGTTTTTGACTAACCGACTATTTTTGTACTGTTTACAAGCAAATGACGCTTCGATCGAGGTTAGTTAAAAATGGCTGAAATCATGCCCTATATATTTATTGATTTTATTTTTTCCATATAAATGTCGGTAAACACTATGAATATTAGTTCGCACTCTAGCGATTAAGATGTTGCAGATGTCAGACACACGGTATCCCATATAAAAATATATTCATACTTCTTTTCCATTATTACCTCCATGGCAATAGCTCACAGTAAATAATTATTATCATTTGATCAATTTAGCTTTATTTATTTTTACTACATTGCAAGTGTTTTCTGTTTGTGTAATGGTTGGAAAAACAAACCACGTCAATGTTATTACATAATACCATTTGTTATGCAATAAATATTAAATACTTCCCTATATGTTAAAACTAAGTAGTTACTTATGTAGGCTTATTTATTACTCAGAAGTACGATGATCTATAAAAATAAACAA
>JAABKK020000577.1:1864-12524 GCA_011634745.2 Catotricha subobsoleta
AAAAGCCTTCTGAAATATTTGACTAAAACAAAATATGATTTTTAGTTATTTTTCCTGAAAAAAAAAAATGATTTAATTTACTGAACATTATAATATTTCTACTGAACAAAATGCTTTGATTGATGATCATCATTAGTCAGGAAAATATGTCTTAATGACTAAGAATGATGTTACCCAATCGTTACCTACAACAATACGCATGGCATTTATCAAAAAAATACTTGCCAAACGCAGAAAAATGATTTGTTTTACATTCGCATTTACCATTACAAGTATGTGTCGCATTTAAATTCTTTTGTTTTCTTTTTAATATTATCTTCTATATATTATCTAACAATCTATAAATCAGTTACAAACAAAACAAATGTTATCTGGGTTTGAATAATGGATAATTATAACACGTATCATCAACATCATAAATAACATATTAAACGTTTTTTACTTTTTTCTATTTTATAGCACGCGGCCGTGTGATCTGAATTTTTTATAATAAAAAATTTAAGCATTTCAATTACGTAAATTTGCTGTATTATACAGAAAATGTAATTACATTAAAAAAAAAAACAAAAACAAAATAAAAGAAAAATACAAATTGTTTACATATAGATACAAATATATATCGCTTATTGATTCATCAATAATAGGCTATATTTAGAGGTAAATGAAAAAAAAAAAAATAAAATAAAATTATAGAGGTAATGAAATATAATATTGAAATGTATGCACATGGGGACTGGCACAGCCAATTTGGTATCCAGACAACAAAAAGGTACTTTTCTATATATGTAATACATGGCAAGTAAATTACCATTACGTGGACACGACACATTGGTACCACGTATTTTAATGCAACAGCTGTTTGTAAACGATTTTCTTTCTATTTCTAAAAAAGTTTTTTTTTTTTTTTATTTCTGTAAGTGGATAAAAGGGGGTATCGATCGTTATGGCTAGTTTACGTTATTTTTCTGGTTGGATTGTTTAAATACTTGCCTATTGTGATTCCGCAAGCCACTTTTTTTTTTCAATTTTCTTCATTAATAGAAAAAAAATTATGGTATTTAAATATGTAGCATGTTGCATATTACCAATCTAACTTCTATGCAACATGAATATATATGCTCATATAAATAATGTTGAAGAAAGAAAAAAACAAACAAGATTTTTCCAAACGCACATTGAATGTTATAATAATTGCGTGTACATTTCAGTAGTTACACTTATAGGTGGAAAGAAATGAAAAAAAAAAACAGGAAAATATTATTTTGTTTTGAATTTTTTTCAATTATTAATTTTATTTAACAATATTCGGTTTTTTTTTTTTTTTTACTTATAATAATAGTTGTAAGAAATACATAAAATATAAATTATCACTAAGTACTTAAAAATTAATGAAATGAAATTAATGTTTTTTTTTGAACATGATGAAGAAAAAGAAAAGTACATAATTTTTTTTTTTTTTAAACTTAAAATATGGTAAACAATTAAGTAACACTTTTGATATTGATTTTGTTGCCTATACATTTTTGACGGAATTTACACGTCAGACGTCACTATTTATAAATGATTAATTTAACGTGTTTCTACATATTTTTTTATTTTTAGTTTTCTTATTTTATTTATAACATTTTTTTGTTTTGTTTTGTTTTTTTTTTATTTGTATACAACTAGCACATAGATGTAGATAATGTCTATTGAAAATCATTATTATGAACTTATTTATTTTGTAAATTGATTTATATTGAAAATATAGTTTATAATTTTTTTTTTGCTTTTCCTATTAAATCATCAGCAAAAAGTTCATATAAAAATAGTTTATAATTTTTTTTTCATTTTTAATATTTTTTTTTTTGTATTTGTCTGGTTACACAGCTTCACATAAATAATAATAAAATTTTCACTTTACATTCACTTAATTTCAAATTAAAAAAAATGAAATTATTATTTAAAATAAATAATAATATATGAAATTAAGGAAATAATTGAAATCGGATAATTATATAGAATAATCTCTTCGTCATTTTTATTATAAATTATATAGATTTTATGTGTGTGTATGCGTGTGTAGTTTTGTGTCGTGACACGTAACAATGTGTTTTTTTATCTTATCATATAGAGATAAATTTATTCGTAATTTTCGTTTGTGTTTGTGCAAAATTGTACGGATATTTTTTTTTTTTTTTAAATATACAAATAAACAATTAATAACGTCCATGAATTAATAAATGATTTTTAACACAAACTTTTCATGAAATCTATTTCTATTTCTTTTTCTTTTTGGTTATTTTTTTTTCTCATCTTGTATAAACAATATCATAAATTCAATAACATGATTTAAAAGATAATAAAAGAAATATAATTAACATGATCGGTGCCAGAGTATGAAAACAACAACAGCAACAACAACAACATTAATTTAATCTTCTTTTCTGAATTTCGTTGTTGTTGTTGTTGTTGTTATTTTTCTTCACAATTTTGCGTAAACAAAAAATTTATGAATTTTTGTTGTTATTTAAAATATTTAACGTTATATAATTTTCATCTAATAATGTCGAATGTTGTAAGATATAAATTTATTGGAAATTCATTATATAGCCGCGTATTAAAAATCGCTTGAAATTAAAATAAACTACTTTTTTTTAAGTGCGCGTTCCAATTTAATTAATGATTTTTTAATTGAAAATTACTTTTTAATGTTATTTTAATCTTTTTTTTTTTACCAGATTCTTAACAAAATTCATAAATTCTCAATTTCGAATTCTACAACTGCTCTAAATAAAAATGTAAAATGCGCGTAATGTCCATGTTTATAAAAATAGATATGTGAAAATGTTTTGCTATTTATGGTTTATTATTTATAATTCGATTGCGTGTGCGGTATTTTCATTAAAAACATCAGTGTTGTTGTTTTTTATTTTCTTGTTAAATACCAAAATTTATTTATTTAAGGTTTAAATCCAGTCGAATAATTTACGTTCAACAAAAGATTCTTTCAGCCAAGTGCGCAATAAAAACAAATACGCATATTAGAAAAATTTGCTAAATATGAATATGAAAAATTTATCGACCAATTTTTTTAATGGGCAAAGAAAACGACCTTTTTCCACATTTCAGAAACCCCTAATATATATTTTTTTTTATTTTTTTTGTTTGCCTTTTTCTTTTCTTATTCGAAATAGAGAAAACGTTACGTGATTTGAAAAAATAGTTACGAGATACGAGAAAAAAAAAGAAGGTAAATGAATTGAACACAAAATGATAACAATGCCCGGGCAAATGAGAAATAAATTAATTAATTAATAATTATAATTATGTAAAATCGACGAAAAAAAAAAAAAATTATGAACGAGGAAATATGATGAATAATTATGAAATAAAAAGTTTAAAAAAAAGTAAAAAAAAAAAAGTTTTTAAAAAAAATGTGATTAGTTTAGATCATTAATATTTACAGTCAAAAAAATCACAGCACAATTAATATTTAATTACATTTATCGTAATTCTAATATTGGTTCTTCTAAAATAAGCTTTTTTTTTTTTTAATTCTTAATCTCGTCTCTACATTCTAACACCGTTCTGAAATCTCTTCGTACGCGCCATAACATAATTTCGAGACATGCTCGACTATCCTCAAAACTACTATGACCGTTATCTGATTGTTGAATTTCACGCCTTAAACATTGTGTAGTTAATGCTTTCAACGAATGCTTATAACTGGGACCATTGGCATGTGGAAAACATACTGACGTATCAATGATTGTATTATGAATCATTTTTAATACTCTGAGATCGTTATCTAATGCATGACCAATTAAAATTGTGTCAGCACTTATTAACCTTAATAAATCTTGTTGAACTTCTGGTAATGTTGATACCGTACCATTTCTGGCAGATAAATCTCTTTTGGTTATACCCGAAAAGCGAGTATTATAATCAATAATTTTTGTTGATGGACGAACGAATTTCTCGTAAGCTAATCGTCCATCTGAACCCACTAATGTTACTTTTGTTACCTCTAAACCTAAACCCGTAAAACACATTTCACAATCAATTGCATAGACACCATTTTGTGCATCGTCGTTTTCAGATGGTTTGGTTTCTACAAAACCTTTGAATGGTCCATTAAATCCCATTTGATATCCATTCCATACATGTTCGTCAGATACCGTACATCCTTTTGTGTATCGTGGAGTTTGACAGCAAGAGTAAACGCCAACAGTTGAATATGGGTCAAGTTTTTTTATTTTACCCCAGTGATATGTACATTTTTCTGATTGTATGTACTCACCGCATTCGGTTACATAAAAATATCGTGAACAACGAACACACTTTTTCTCTTCCGATTCAAATCCTTTCGATTCAATCATATTATCACCAGAATCACTATCAGTTGATGGTGCCGAACTTGATGATCCAGTTGCTTGGCCACTATCACCTGAAGATGATAGTTTTCGTTCATCTTTGTACAAATGCCTTTTTTTCGGTATAAATTCAAGTGCGTTAACGTCAAATGATACATTTGGAATAAAATATTCAACACCACCACTAAAACGTTTCTTAAAATAACCAGCTAAATCACCATATTTGTATGGATAGCCTAAAGATTTAGCCTCATTGCCGCTCAATAGGTAATGTTCCAGGTACCCATATAATCGAGATTCGGGTAGATTTAATTTAATATGTTGCCAAAGTGGTGGTGTTAATGCACGGCAACGATCAATTTCGGCCATTACGGGAGCTGGGAAAAGATTTCGATTTCGTGGATTACAACAGTTCACATTTTCCTTGTTATCATCACTAACGTCATTCGCTTTTTTGCAACGTCGAGGACGATTCGGTGATTTTCTTTTCTGTTTACGACGTATCTTCGACTTCGGTGAACATTCACTCTCGCTAGTATTTACATCATCTATGGTGCCAGGATCTTCATAATCAATCGAAACACGTGGCATATCTGGAAATTAAATTAAAAAAAATTCGAAATTAATAAATTATATAATAATGCAAATAGTTTTTCTTTTTTTTTTTGAATTAATGTAATAGTTTTTGCACTAAAATCACTTTTAACTACATTGTATGTAAAAAAAAAAGTAATAATAAAAATGAAAAAAATCACAAGAATATTAACAAATCTTTTTGTATGAAGGTAATTAAATAATAATTATATAAATTTAAAAAAAAAAAAAAACATTCATCCATATATTTTGCAGCACCTTAGTATTGTTTTTTTCTCTTTTCGCAAATTGTATTGTGAATAAAAATAGTTTAATTCTGATTAAATGTAAATAACTAAGTACTGTAACTAAATTGCAGGTGCTTTGCGTCATTACACAATAACAAAATATTTAAAAAAAAAAAAAAAAATGTATGAAATTAAACGCTAAATGAATATAACGAGATTATAAACCAAAATTAACTTGCTTACAGCAACATTAGTGCATAATAAACATAAAACTATGATAAAAAAAAAGAAAAAGGTAAACAAAAGCAAACTCTATATTTTAGTTTGCTTTATTATTATTTATTTAAAAATTGTTTATGTTACGTTAACAGACAATTGGTCGCAAGACTTTTTGGTTAGAATATGTGTGCATAGTTAAATATGTAAGTAACTAATTGTTTTCAAATATAATTTCATTTCATAATAACTTTTCGAAATATGTACAATGTAAATGTTTTTTTTTTCTTCTTATTTTTAAACCTAAAAAACAAACACACTTGTGATTTCCATTGTTTTTCTTTAAGTTGACCTTTTAATGGTTTTAAGACAATGTTTATGAATAATATATGAATAATATGAATGTAATATGTTAAGGTCAACCAAAAAGAAAACTAAATTGTTAAAAATCATAGAAAATTTGATGAGAATTTTGTTGGTTGCGAGTATAATTTATGAGAAAAATTAATCTGAAAACTATTCAAAAATCAACAGATTACGTTTATGGACAAATTTAGATCTTGCAGAAAATACCCGGGAAACGAAGTTCCCACATTGTGTGGTGTGTGACACAAATATATGTGTTGAAAACGATGGGAGAGGAGCTCTTTGCGCATACCATAAATTAGTAACTGAATTTAATCAGAAAAATATATAGAACATGATTCCTATTCTAGAAATAGATTTTATGTAATTGTTATTTTGTTTTGTTTAGCAATGACTTTACTTGTAATTTATTTTCTTTTTCATTTTAAATAAACAAATCAACCGAAACGAATATCTATCTAACTAGAAAATCTCTGTGCAACACCAGTTTGTAAATATTTTTATTTTTATTTATATATTCATTCTTTCATATTTTCTCGAAACACTCTGTTACATATAGTTTTCATTCATTCATTTATTTATAAATTTCACTTGATTTCTTTTTATTTTTTATTTTTTTTTTGATTATATACTTATAGAATATTTAAAATATAGAGGATGATAAAAAATAATTTTTGTTTTAAATACCTTTCGAACATGTAGCCAAATCTTCATTACTTGAATATTCTGCTCGATCATTTTGTGTTGACGTCAATGGCCAAGAATCACGTTTGTTGACACCAACAATACGATGTTTTTGGTGTTTTCTTGGTGATTTAATAGTGGCAGCTGACGTTGATCGTGGTGTTGTTATACGACTATTTTTAACATCATTGGACGATGAAAATATAATAGTATCGTTGTTGGTGTTGTTTACATTGCTTCCGGTGAACTGATGTGTTGTTGAGCGCAAATCATTTGTACCGTCTGAAAATAAATAGAAAACGAGAGAAAAAATTTAATATTATATTTTATTTGTTTAGTTATATTATATGTTTAAGAAAACGATGACTTATTGTTAGTTTTATTAGAGAAAATACTGTGAATTTCAATAATAAATGATGTGACGGCGTAATCTTAATATATTTAAATGAAATAACGTCGTAAAATGTATTCTCGTTTTAATTTATTATTTATTTTAACTTATTTTTCTCTCTCTTTTTGTTTGCCTTTGAAAAATAAATGCAAATGAAAGAAATACAGAACCCACAAATATATATCATTACCTATTATAAACCTATTATAAAGCGATGTGTGCGCTACCAAAATGCACTATACATTTATACAAATATAAATTTTCAAGGATCTTATCCAGTACACACATTAAATTATTCATAAATGTTACACATAACACATGTCAACCAAATATTAGATAATATGTAAAGTACTATTTACTCATTTTGTACAGCAAAAAATATGTAGGTTACTACTACTAGAATTCAATTATTACTTCATTTTTATATTAACTTTATCTCATATATTTATAGTTTAAAAAGAAAAATGATATAAAATCGAACAATGTGTGACCACTTAATTAATATCTGTTTCGAATTTAACTGGGAATTTGAAAAAAAAACATAAGATTTTTTGTTTTCAATTAAAAGATTTTTAGTCTGTTGCTACCTGCCTGAATTTATTTAACAAATTATTTGTTTACACAAGCACAAATAAAAATGATATTAATCGCACACAACGATGAAAATGAAAAACATACTTCCTGGTTTTTATATAATTTTGTGTACCAAATTTTAATGAATGTCGTTTCGTTAGAATATTTCTTACCGAGTGGATTGCTTAATAATATTACATTTGTAAGGCTGATTGAATATGTAGTAAGGTTGTCGCTTTTTGCAAGTTACAATTTTTGTTTTATTTTTTATTTCCATCACTATTTACTTTTTTTTTTAATATTTATTTATTTACTTTTTTTGTTTGTTTTTTTGAATTATTTTTTAACACAAATGAGCACCTGACAGTAGTTTCGAAACACACGTATAATTTATATTTCTCAGATGGTGTTTTAATCACAATTAAATTATTTCATACTATTCAAACAAGCTGAAAAACCTAGGATATTGTTTGTTGATCGGCAAATTTATATATAAAAAAAAAGAAAAAGTGTGCACGATATTTGTTTGTGAAACAAAACGGTTCAGATATTATCATTTATGTGGGAAGTAAAATATTTAGTGATAAATGTCGAATGATGAAATAAATATGTTTTCTGATTATTTATCGAAGTACAACAATCTGATAAAACGGACCGGACACTTTAGTTTGAAATATTTTCTGATTATTACTTTTTTTTTCTTATTAACCAAACAATGGAAGCCTTGAGCTGAACACATAATTTATTCATGTGAATAATGAGTACTGTTTCTGACACACAATAAAATTTGATACTTATGTGTGCATGCATTGAAATACATTTCGATCCTGCAATTTGTTTCAAGCAATTGACTGGAAAGACTTTTTATACCTACAATGATTAATAACATTTTACAATTGAATAAAAAAAAAACTTTTTATTCGAATTCAATTTATTCAAATTGCAATTTAATTAACAAAAAATGGATTCGAATGATTTTAATAGAAATTCACCAAATCAAATTGCTTTTAAAATACTTCATGCATTTTATATCCTTAAATGAAACTTGTAAATTTTATAAATTACATCAAGCTTATTATGTGTCTGAAAATAAATTTACCAATTTCGGTGATAATCATGATTTTTTTTTTGTTTTTTATCCATCTAACTTCTATGAAAATAGAATATAATGATTGCTCGTGCATTTGATTTTATTTTTATATATATTTTTTGTTTTTTTTGCAGTTTTTTTTTTTAATTTAAGCATTGGCCAATTAAGAATTTTAAATGTGAGATGCGGTAGCACAACTCAAACTAATAGCATAAAACACAGCAACATATAATTACTTCATGGTGTATTGATTATTTTAATAGAACAACATCAACAACAACAACACTCCTATTAACAAATACAATTTGCTTAATTTTTTTGTTTTTTGTTTATTTTTTGTGGTTCTATCAAATAACCTTGTCCTTCCAATTCATCGTTTTGAATTTTATAAAAGAGGTAGAAGAAAAAATGAATAATGAATTTAATTTTTCATTGCATTTTACGGCCAAACGCTGTGAGCAAATTTTTCGCGATCTTTTTTTTTCATTTTGTTTTTTCGTTCGTCTTCGTTTTTCCATCAAACCTACTTTATTTTTAATTCTATATATTAAATATTATTTTTTTTTATCTCTTTGTTTATTCTTTGTTTAATTAATCCCCATTTACATATTCTCTTATATTCAACATTTAATGTGTAGTCATAGTTTTCATTCATCACCTTTTTTATTATATTTAAAACGTGCAAGCAGCCCAGATCTTGTGAACTTCAAAACTACCGACAGACCTAATAACACAATAGGAACTTTCTGATGCCCATTAACCTATTCATACGTAGATTTTGTTTTTTTTTGTTTTTTTTTCTGTTTTTTCTTTTTATATATTTTTACAAAATAAATATTATGGATATAAATATATCTCAAGAATTTACAGCTGTTCCTACTTATCATAATAATTTGTATTCAATTTATAATATAACATAAATTATTAAATGTTGGTCTATTTTTTGCATTACGCCCGAAATATTAAAGAAAACCGTAATGTTTTTGCGCCATAATGTATTTTTTGTTTTGTTTTTGTATTTTTTTTTCTTTCTTTAGCAAATCTGTTTTTATACATATTTTTTTTAAATCATTTAAACCTTGAATTTAATAAATTTTTTTTTTTTTTTTTTCTTAACACGATTCACTTTTCAATTTGATTTAATCTGGTAATTATATTCCTCAATTTGAATTGAAGAAACGATTAGAACTAAGAAAGAAAAAAAAAAACAGAAGATAAAACGTAAATTGTTCAATATCTGAATGAGAAACTGGACGCGAATAAGTCACGTAGGTCCGGTACTTAAATGGGATGTGGTTTTGAGCCGCTAAATGTTAGAAACGCATAATAACAACCAGAATTAGTTCAATTTGTGTGTTTAGGAAAATAATTATGCTGATAAATATTGTAATATATTATTTAATAAGTATTTTTTCATAAATAAATATCGAAAAACCGCTTAGCATCCGTTAATTTCTATACTTGAAATTGAATTCGAGATAACATAATACTGCTTACCATATGAAAAATTGTATTTATTTTATAAGTTTTTATTAGTAAATATAAGCTTAATGCGCACGTAGTTTATAGTTTTCATTATAAATAAATCACATTAAATGATTGTAAATTGGAATTCTAAACAAATGCTGACATTGAAAACTGTGACCGTTTACATTTTTTTTTATTAAACAATAATTCTAGATTTGCTTATACAAAATTAAATGAAATTTTTTCGTCATTCTTCTAACGGCGTTCAGGTGTGAATTAAAATGAGAAGAAGAAAAAAATACCGGTTGAAATAAAATCCAGACAACACGCGCATCCGTATATAACAAACGAAAGAAAAACAAAAAAAAAAAATAATAAAAAAAAGTAAAAACTGATCAATTGATTTTCATTTCAAATATCCGAAAAGTACGCTTTTCCAGTTAACTTTGTGCATGCGATAATAGCTACTAAACGCGTGCTTTTATTAACAAATTGAAAAACTTATAGGCATATATTCATTGTATCATTTCAGAAACAGTAATGTATCGTGTCATTATATTGCCACTAAAATGTATATCATTTACAATCAAACATAGCAACAACAACATAAACGAATGTTTTTTATAGTTAAATGTTGCGGTATGCGCGAAATAACGATGAAATTAAGAATGTGACAACACAGGTGCAAAAAATAAAA
>JAABKK020000588.1:0-26680 GCA_011634745.2 Catotricha subobsoleta
CCAATGCTGTATCTCGAACTGTTCTCAAGATATTGACCAAAATGAAATTAGCGACAAAAATAGCGGGCACAGCCTTGTCTGATATGTTATCAGAAACATTTATCAGAAGCATATTCCATGAACAATTTGAAAATATTTTATGAGATATGTAATATGCTTACGCAAAACATATCAACATATCATACTTCTCCAAAAAATTTGTCACTATCTATCCAAAATATATTGAATACATATCTCAATGTTCAAAATGCATGTATTAAAAAAAATATATCTCTTTGAGTATGATTTTATTTGGTTTGTTAATATTTTTCCATTAGGGCACAGAGAAATTTATTTATAATTTCATCACTTTTTTTAATATGCGTTTATAGTCATAATTAAATTAAAATTTATTCAAAAATAGTGTAAATAATAATTTTTGAAAGTTTTAAGCCAATATACATAATAAAATATCCATTGTCAATATTTCTTTACCCATTGCGTATAATTTTTAGTTACTTCTACCGATTATGTATTATATTTAACGTCGTCATTAATTAGAGAGTTTATAATATTCGATTACGTACTAGTAATATGCAATTCAAGATATTATTATTATTATTTTTTTCATTTTTTAAATAAAATACTACACTTTATTATGTTTATTCATGCTCAGCTAAATATATGCACGCAATACAATAATATATTTTTTAATTTATCGCCGAAAATAGAGTAATCGGAAATATATGTTGTGCGTAGGTACTTATTAATTTCTCTTTTTATTCTTTCTTTTTAATTAAATCAGGGACTATAAACCTGTTTTCGTTGTTTCCCACATACAAATTGAAACATCGGTAACTATAGAAATTGGGTCAAAACAGATTTTGAAAAATTTAATGTGCATTTGATGTGTTCTTAACAATAACTTTGAAAACTGAAAACTTTAAAAAAATTGTATGCACAACAAAATTTTCAGAATGTCTTGATCGAAATTCTATATATTTCAATTTGGATGAAGAGTAGGTTGAAATGTGAAAAACAACGAAAAAAGATTTTCAGTCACTGATTTAAATATTAATATCTATACCTGATGTTCAACTCCATTGTGAAAGTTATATTCGTTTTTTGTATATATATTCGATAAAATCACCTTTAATTAATTTATTTTACCGGGCGTTTTATTCACATAGTTTCAGGTACATTGTTTTTAAATATAGGCTTTTACAATATTTTGGCATATAATTTAAAAAAACAGTTTGTTTATTAGGTAATATTATCTATGTTTTACAAATATCAATTACAATGCTGAGTAATCTTTTCAATAGCGGCATTTCCGCATTTATAATATTGTTATCGCTGTTAATTATATGTTTTTCTGTCTCCATTCTAGAGGCAGACTGGTTTCTCGTGGTGTCTAGGAAAAATTATGTCCGAATACAGGGCATTTGTAGTTGTGCCGACACCTAATAGTATATACTACAATAAGTAAGTGGAATTACGCTGAACATAATTAAATGAATAAATAAATCCATTTAAATAATTAAATATGAGTTGTAGGTAAGTATAATTTGTATAATATATTATATTGAATATGACGTATGTTGTAAATAAATCAATATCAATATTATAATATCTAAAATGTACTTGCATAAATCTAATTGTACATTTTTTTGTTTGTTTGTCTTTATGTTTAGTTATTTTCATTGTTATTGTTTGCATTTTTTTTTTTTTCATAATATAAAATAATAACAGATACTTACTTAAATTTAATTGAAGTTAAGTATTATTTTCAAAGTCATTATCAAATGGATGTGATGTCAATGTTGTTCGTTAACATTATTTATTCACGCGAGTTGTAATAATGAATCTATAACTGTTTTGTTTGTAGCACTGCACTTTTATCAATAAAATACGTGAATAGAGATTTTTTTTTGCTTTATTATTTATATACTTTGTAATTTTCAACATTGTACAATGTGCATTAAGTAGATCAGCACAAGAGGAGCCAGAGGGCTATCATCTTTTTGAAATTTAAAAGAAGAACATTTTTTTGGAAGTCATTTGAAGGACTTTTTAGGAACTTTCGTAGGACATTTTTTTGTTTGTTTGTTTTGTTTCAAAAATACGCTCAGTTATTATTATACAATTAATGGTATTGTTTTCATTTATTCATTTTTTTCTTTTCCTTTTTCTTTTTTTTTTTCAAATAATTTAGTTTTTTATGTTTCGCACAATCTTCAATAATAGATAATATTATCTGACTAGATAAGTCGTTCCAGTTATATTTAGTTGCATTATGAAATACCGTGTGCCTCAAAATATTTGGGACGTTCAAAATCAAACGTTAAGTTTAAAACCATAGTTCTACGATTTTATGACATCGATTTTTTTTATTATTATTATTAATATTTGAATTATAGCAATTCAAGAGAATGTCCACTTTTTTCACGCCCCAAGTATTTTATTGTAGTGAAATAATTTTGATTTGAACTTAACATTTGCTTTGATCGTCCCAAATATCTTGAGACACACGGTATGTAAATCCCATACTTATGCTATATTCTCATTAAATTTAAATTTCTTTATTTTAAGAGACTTTCGAAATAATAAAAAAACAACAAATTTTTACTAAAACGATCTTCAATATATATTTAGTTGTATTATTTAAAAAATGTGTGAACTCGATTATGTATATTGCTGTTTTATTGAAGAATTGAGTTTATTTAACTTAAAATTTCCGTTATTGTATAATGCGAATGGAAGTTTCGGAAAATTTACCACCCATTTTTTCCTGTTTTTTTTACCGATTTTTTTTTGTTTGTCACAAAAATGAAGTCGTGTACCAATCCACTGGCAGCTTGTTTCTAATTGAGAATGAAATCGTTACTGTTTTTTTAAAAAAATATATATACATTTTATAAAAAAGGAGTAGATTTTGGTCTATTTTGGGTTTGGAGGCAAGGCGTAGATGTAAAAATATGTAAAAATGGCAGGCGGGGCAACTCTGAGAGGAGCAATTATTGTATTATTTATTGGGTACAATTATTGTTTTAAGTTTTTAAAATAGAGTTTCCGCAGAACAGCAAAAAAAAAGTTCGGCCGAACCGAAACTTTCGAACCGAACTTAAGAAGTTTGGCCGAACCGATTCGAACTTTAAAACCGAACCAAACCTGAGAAAAAAACAAAAAAAAAATCTGAAATAAACGAAAAAAAATCAATTAATCATTCAATTTTTACCAAAAAATATATAAAATTAAATACAAATACAAATTATTAAGCGTTACAGCTAATTTAGGTGAAAACTAGACTTAAGTTTATATTTATTTTAGAAAAAAAAAATATTTTGTGAGGAAAAATAATAGAAAATGTTCTGCGAAAAGTTCGAATTAATTTTAAAAGTTCGGCCGAACCGAAACACCTCCGAACCGAACCGAACCGAACCTGTTCTGCGGCAACTCTACTTAAAATTACATATTAAATTTACACCCCTTCTCAATCATATAAAGAAGCACACGCATATCTATATAATCGCATCCAATCTTAGGTCAAATTTATTCAATCAAGAATATGTTCAGTTCATGCATATTTTTTTTCATTATTTATAACATATACGTACTGATAACTGTGTCGAACTATTTAGTATTAGCAGTAATACGTAATTTATAATTATATATATAAATATATATAATACTTGTAATTACAATAAATAATACTAGTGTAAATGAAATAATACGGGCTATTAACAATTATTAAAGATTTATGACAATTCTTATTAATATCTTAATATAGGAAATAGCAGACACGATATTGTTGGATGGTAAGAGTTTAGCGTAGGTTGGAAAACAACGGAAATTGCTTAGGGTATATAGACAACCTATAATAATATTTGATTATATTTTAACATGTCATATATTTTCTTAATGTTTAAATGATTATAATACCACACTGTATTGCATCGCTCACATGTTTTTCACGGAAATTTAACATACAGTTGATTATAACCACATATTATATCCAATTATTGTACATATACTAGGGTGGATCTAGTTTTTTTTCATAC
Source organism: Catotricha subobsoleta (assembly GCA_011634745.2). Lineage (NCBI taxonomy): Eukaryota > Metazoa > Arthropoda > Insecta > Diptera > Cecidomyiidae > Catotricha > Catotricha subobsoleta. Next base: position 4,041 of record JAABKK020000588.1, read on the forward strand.
CCCGAGATTTAAAAAAAAAAACCTTGAGGTTAAAAAAAAACCACGAGGTTCTACCTTGTGGATCGCTTGAGCACATCGAAGATTTCATTTATTTTCAAAATCCTTTTAGCACGTTAATGAGAGGACAAAATGCAACTCAGAAAATAATGGTAGAAGGTATGAAAAAAAAATACGATCCACCCTAATATATATATGTATATTGTAAACGTAATTGCAATAAATGATGCAATAGAAAATCACAAATGATGAATATTTGTATTAGTGTTGATAATTTTAGTGATTATGTTTGTGATAAAAGAAAAAAAAAATTATTGACTATAATTTACATTCAAGATACACTGACATGCTCAGATCATGTGCATTTAATTAGAACAGACGTACATTATTAAATAAGATTACAAGTCAAGTTAGTAGCTATATGTACAAGCTTACTAATTATAAAACACAAATTTAGAAATAATATTAAAACAGTTTTGTAATATATTTTCTTAATAATGGACTTTCCTAATGGAATAAATAAAAATTATAAGCTGCTATTATAAGTTCAGCAGATAGAGTATAACAAGTCATTGAAATTGAACCAAACTCATTACTTTACCAAGGATATATAAGAATAAAGAACCATACATAACTAAGTACTTACTACTTACTACTTATATGGATTTGAATCTTCACTATAATATGTTCCATTTCCAATTTACAATAAGTCATTTTGATGTATTTTTAATACAGTGAAGTCACCAACATTTAATATTTATAAAAATATTTAATACGCAAAACCTTAATTTTGTGTGAAAATATTTTGAAAAATAAATTCCAATGATTTTATTTACATTTTAAGAAAATATTTGTACTTTAACTCTTTAACATTAGGTAGTAACCAGATTATAGGTTTGAAGAATGTTTTTTATTTAATAAACAAAACATAAAAAATATTAAAAAAATACTTGATTTTATTTAGATAGAATTCATACTTAAACTTGAAAATAATTAAATTAATATTGTTAAGATATTTTAATCAAATTTCTTCCGTGTATTTTCTGCGTTACGATTAAAATTTCCAGTGTAATTATTGGGCGTTGAATTACTGTTTCCATTTCGTTGTTGATTGCCCCAACCATTACTTTGCTGGCCACCTCTTCGATATGAATTCGATTGAAAGCGATTTCCACCGCCACCATATCGTCGATTGTATGCTTTATCAAAACCGAAACGATTTTTCCGGTTAGCCATATCCAAAAGTTTTGGATCAATTTCTTGTTTAGCTTCTTTTAAAACTGCTATCAAGTCTGCAGCCTGTTTCGAATTATTATCTGTAAAGAAAGCATATGAAGTACCAGTAGATTCTGATCGTCCTGTTCGACCAATTCGATGGATATAATCTTCTGAATTTGATGGATAATCGTAGTTGACAACAAATTTAATTCCATCAACATCTAATCCACGTGCTGCTACATCAGTTGCTACTAATATATTTGATTTTCCGGTTCTGAATTGTCTCAGGACAAAATCACGTTCCATTTGAGATTTATCACCATGAATCTAAAATTCGTATAAAAATTATGAAATTTAATAAAATAACTGTTTATATTTCAAATAAAATCAAATAATTATTATTTATAAAGTAGTTGAAATTAAAAATTACTTACTGCAACGCAATGAACATTAAAGCCACGTATAAATTTCGCAACAGATTCAACTCGAACTTTTGTTTCAGCAAAAATAATAACCTTTCCTGGGTTTTTCTCATCCGCATCGTATATTGATTCTAAAAGTTCTTGTAATTTTTCATCTTTTTCATTATCTTTACATAATGTGATCACTTGTCGAATATTGTGATTAGCTGATAGCTCTAACGATCCAATATTAATTTGAACGTAATCACCAAGAAAATCTTCAGCTAAACGACGAACCTCCTTTGGCCATGTAGCACTCCACATAAGTGTTTGTCTATCTGGTCGAATTTGCTCTAAAATTTTTCGAATTTGAGGCTCAAAGCCCATGTCTAACATGCGATCTGCCTCATCGAGGACAAGATATGTACATCTTCTTAAATTTGTCTGTCCAAATTCCAAGAAATCAATTAAACGTCCTGGAGTTGCAATGACAATTTCACATCCTCGTGATAGGTCTCTCGATTGGGGGCCCTTAGAAGCTCCGCCAAAAACGCATGTATTACGTACATACGATGCTGATCCAAAATCATTTGCTACTTGTTGAATTTGTTGGGCGAGTTCACGAGTTGGGGCCAATACTAAAGCTATGGGTCCTTCACCGCGGCTCAAGCTCGGTTGATTGTTAATGTGAACAATAGCTGGTAAAATGTAACCCAATGTCTTTCCTGATCCCGTTTTGGCAATACCAACCATATTCGATCCACTTAATGCAATTGGCCATCCTTGAGCTTGAATTGGTGTGGGCCGCTCGAATTTTTGCTTTTTGATTTCATTTAATACATAATCCGGAATATTGACTTCGTCAAAATTCATTATTGGATTTGGAGCGGCACCACGAACTGTAATTCCATGTTCCCGTCGATAATCTTCCAATTCTCGAGCAGAACGTTCCGACACTGATGTTTGTGGATGATAAAAATCTTTTTTAAACGCACTTAACTTTACTGTAGTCCAGTCGGGTACAGTTAATTGTGAATTTTCAAAACCACCATTTCGATCACCATTTCTGCGACCGAAATTTCCAGCTGCTTTCCCATTATGTTGGTGATTTGGTCTATGTGGTCGACTGTTGTTGTCGTTGTGTCTTTTGAAGCTATTGTTGTTTGGTGCACGAACCATGTTGTGTATTGATTTGTTATTTTTTTTTCTAAATTATTTATAAAATAATATTTTGACGATGTTATATGTGAAATAACAAAGACATGCGTTTCGTGCAATGATAGCAAACACCAAAAGAAAGACGAAGTTATATGAAAATGTTGACAGTCAATTTTTCAGACTTGCGGTTCATTTATATTTAAAGCACGTGTAATTTTTCAAATATTTGCTGAATTTAAGTCTTGTTTATAATTTATATAGTGGTATTATTCATGTCGGTAATGAGGAAAACAATTTCTATCAAGCAAAAAAAAAAAAAAATGACGCTGGAAAAAACTTCCCAAACCTGTAACGCACTAATGCGGTGCATTCTTCGTATTATTCTACCTATGCCACTGATTGTGTTGCATAAAGTTAAATTCACATGGATGTAAAAGTTTGATGTAATTTAAAGGGCATCGATGTATTTCCTATTATTATGTTGGTATTTTCATGTATTTCGCTGAAATTCAACTAAAAAGCCAACATAATAATACGAAATACATCGATGCCCTTTAAATTACATCAAACTTTTACATCCATGTGAATTTAGCTTAAGGTTGCATTTTATATAAAAAGAATTTACCGAAAAATAACTGAACATTTTCATACTAAATAAACGGTTTAGGGGCTTGGAAAAGTTTAATATGTATTTGTTTTTTTTCTACTCTGACATTATTTTTATCTAAAAATTTGTACTATATAATAAAAAGCAAAAACATAAGTTCAGTCCGACCGACAAGTCGTGTATCACTAAATTCGTATTAATAATAATTGAAGAAAAATTAATCTGTAAAACTACCGAACATTTTTGCCATTTTCAGCAAGTAAATATAAACAAGACCTTAAACCGATTAATAAATACAACTTAACCTAAAAAAAAGATTGATTAATATAGAATTTAAATTTGATTATAGTTTTAAAAAGACGGGAACTTTGTTAATTTACATTCATTTATGAATAATTAAATATAGCATAAGAAAATGGCATCAAACATTGAAGTAATTGTTGGAACGTACGAAGAGTTTACGTTAGGATACAAAGTGGAAGAAAACTTTAAGGTAAATCTTAATGTGAAATATAGTGCATTCGCCAACGTTTCTGAAATATTCTATTTTGTTTTATTTATTAGGACAAGGAAGAATATTCACTTCATCAATCTTTTGCTGTACACGCTCATACGGCGTCGGTACGAAGTGTTGATACACGAGGTAGATTTTTAGCATCTGGCGGTGCTGATGATAGAATTTTTGTTTATGATATGAAAAAACGTCAGGAGATTCAGGTAAAAGTTTATTGTAAATTATTGATTTTCATTCAGAATTCAATTTGGTTTCTTTGTAAATATAGATTCTGACTCCGCACAATGGAATTGTAAATCATGTTCGATTTACACCGGATTGTACTCATCTATTTTCCGCTGGCGCTGATGGCACGTTAGCCGCAACAAGATGTGGATCATGGATATCAGAAGGTTTTTGGAAAGCACCACATGGGGGTAAAGCAATTTCATACATTTCAATACACCCGAGCGGTAAATTAGCATTAACCTTAGGAGCTGATTTAACATTGAAAACATGGAATTTGATTAAAGGGCGACAGGTTTGCTAATCTATTTCCCAACACCATAAACCGGAATTTATAATATTCTTAAAATTTTAGATATTCACAACAAATCTTAAAAGTAAGCCAACTTTGGGTCGTATTGTTGAATATGTTGAATGGTGTCCGAATGGAAAATATTTCACGCTAACGGGAGCAAAAACTGTTGAAGTTTGGAGCATTGATTCAGCTGGTGTTGTTAAAGAAATTCCATGCGAATGTAAGCCGACATCGATATGTTGGATTGATGATAATACCCAACTAATTGGATTAAATAACGGGAAAACTTTAATGTGCTCCTTGGATGATGATGAAGACGTAATAATTTAATTTAATTTTATTATCATGTGGGAAAATATACTAAAATGTTCCTTTTTTATTTTAGCCGACAGCATTTGAAATGTACGATTCGCGTGTGAAAGGACTTTGCTATCAACATGGGTTTTTAGCTACAATTTCAAGGTAGATATATTAACTTAATTTTAATATGAGTTTTTCTTAAGATTAATTATCCATTTATCAATCCTCAATTAGTTCTGGAGATGTAAGTGTATGGTCAGTGTCTGTTGAAAATAAGGAGATTACTAAACTTTGTACAACAAACATCGGCTGCCGACCAATATGCGTATCCATTTTAAATCTATCTGATTTCGCCAATGAGTATATTTTAAAGATGGAAACTGATAGTGATGAAGAAGCTCAATCGGTTATCAAAGAAAAACGCACTAATAACAAATCGAAGGTAAATGCACCGATTGGAAAGGTGACTATTGAATTTGAGGAAGATGATGATAACTCTGTTCTTACTACAAAGAAGCCAGAAATTAAAACGATTACAAAAAGAAATAAACACGGATTCAGTAAGATGAATGACGTGACTGCAAAGCTAAATAAGAGTTTGGAAAAAAAGAAAAAGGGAATAAATGCAAGTTTTGCAGAAGAGGATATTCCTAATAGCCCAAAAAAACTGAAAACTAATAATTCAAGAAAGCGCGAAAGCACTAACAATTTTACTGAAGAAGATTTGGTTGGGTCTGTAAAAAAAACATCACAAAGATCAGATCAAAATACTGTAAAAATTAATGAAAAAATCAAGAAATCACAAAGAAATAAATTGAATAAGACGATTTCTGTTGCTAGCGATGAATTTCCACAAAGTCCTAGTATTAAAATATTAAAAAAGAAAAGAAACAGCCTTGCATAAAAAGTAAGTATGTTTTTAAATAAAGAAAACAAAATGATTAAAAAAAAAAAAACTGTTTAATTTTTTTTGCTAATTTTAATGATATTATCCACAAATAAGGTTTAAAAAATATTTTTGTAGAGGTATATGTGTGTCTAGTCTATACTGTTGTTCTCAACATTTTTGCTTCTCGTTTCTCTAAAATTTCTTTAGCTTGGTCATCAACAACTATTTTTCTCTCAGCTAAAAATTCAGCATATTCGTCCGCATCCAAATTCCGAACTACTTCAACCCCACAAGTTCTAGCCGTTCCAATTAACGCAGCACACATATCTTTCAATGTTGTTAATGCATTTGGTGGATCTCGTATTTTTATTTGTGCAATTTCGTACAGATGTCTTAATGTTATACGTCCTGATATTTCTTTTCCCGGATACATGGCACCACGTTCAATTCCAGCTGCTTGTTTAATAAAATATGTAGCCGGTGGTGAATGTATGACAAGGTCAAAAGTTCTGTCAGATGTCACTTCTACACGACATGGAAGTGGTATACCTACTTTCATTTCAGCTGTACGCTCATTAAATTCCTTACAAAATGCAGCTATATTTATACCTCTTTGGCCAAGCATTGGTCCTAATGGTGGAGCAGCTGAAGCCATACCGGCTTGAATATCTGTACGAAGTTTTGAACGATGAACTACTTTTACAACTGTTTTTTTCATAGACTTCATGCCACCGGCTGCTGATCTGGACAACATATTGAATCTTTAATTTGTTTTTTTATATTTTCTGATTTAAATGTATATTATTTGATAATTCATGTAAGAGCAACAAAAACGATTAGGCCATACAGAAAATTGTCACTGTCAAATGATGATATAAATTTATTATTGTAAAGTTGGTCAAATAAATAGAACCGCTTCCGCAAATCTACATTACACCGAATTCAAATAAAAAGAATAATTTTGTATAATATAATCTGATTTTTAGAAACATAATATTATATGTAGAATTGCTACTACATATTAAAATGAGTGGTATTGATGTGTGTTTAATGAATTGACGAATTTGAACTGATTAAAAAAAAAATGGTGAATCTGAATTATAGAAAATCAACCCCAAGAAATTAAATTTTCATATGATGTTTGGGGGGGGGGCATCCCGCTAGTAAAATCACCAAAGCAATAGACTACAAAAGTAAAACGGATCACGGCTCATTTTTCATTGTTCTAATGTCACGCTGCGGTATTTCGCCGCCTTAATTTTGTAGTCTATAGACTACAAAAGTAAGACGGCGAAATACCGCAGACTGACATTAGAACAATGAAGAATTTATTAACACTGACATTAGAACAATGAAAAATGAGCCGTGAGCCGTTTTACTTATGTAGTCTATTATTTTGAAAATAAAAGATATAAACCGCTAACTCATCCATACAAAACAAAAAAAAAAAAATTCCATGACATTCAAGAACTTAACCAACTTCATTATGATTAATTTTCAGTGTTAAAACATTCGTATTCGCATAAGGTCTTTCTAAATTATTAAAAATCAATTTTGTTTTTGTTCACGCAGTTAATTTTTAATTTGAAACCAATAAAAAAAAAAATCTAATTGAATAATGAGCCATCATACTTCTATAAACGATAAAACGGAACCATTATCCAGAGAAGAATGGCAAACACGATTAGAAAGTTTTGAATTCAAGCAAGCTGATATGAATAAGCTTATTATGAATTATTTGGTAACTGGTAAGTTCTGTACAATTTCTTTGTTTGTTTGCTTTTTCTTTCATCTAAATATAAATGAAATTGTTTGCAATACGCAATAAATTAACGCGACATACTTTTTTTTTGATCAAAAAAAAAAAAAAATTATATAGAAGGATTCAAGGAAGCAGCTGAAAAATTTCAAGCTGAAGCTGGCGTTGAGCCATCAATTTCACTGAGTACATTAGATAATCGCATATTAATAAGAGAAGCTGTGCAAAGCGGTCGTATACAAGAAGCTACGCATTTGGTGAATAAATTACATCCGTGGCTATTGGATCATGACCGTTATTTGTATTTTCACTTACAACAGCTGCATTTGATTGAATTGATTAGGTTTGTAATAAATATAACTTTTTATATAACCTTAATACAATTACCAATAAATCGATTAATCGCAAAATAATAACTTATTTAAACCAAAAAAAAAAAAATCCCCCAAAATGCAGAAATGGAAAAATTGAGGAAGCTTTAACATTTGCCCAAACACAAATGTCTGAAGCGGGTGAAAAAAATGCTGAGGTACGTACAGAATTGGAACGAACATTGGCCTTGCTTGCCTTTGAAAAACCACAGAATAGTCCATTCGCTGATTTATTAGAGCAATCGCATCGACAAAAGGTTGCCAGTGAATTGAATGCAGCTATTTTAAAAGAGCAACATTGTGAACACACAAGTCCACGAATTGTAAGCCTTTTGAAATTAATATTATGGGCCCAATCTGAACTTGATAAAAAGAATGTTAATTATCCGAAAATGAATGAACTATCGACAGCACATATTGAACAGAAAAATGTTGAATACATTTGAGTTATTATTATAATTTTTTTTTTTTTATAGTAGCTTTCGTTACCGTTTTACGTTAAACAATAATATTCATTAAGATTTTTGGAAATTTAATATTTCTACTTAAAAAAACATATATATATAGATATTTTTTTGTTTTTGTTTTCATAATTTACTTAAACTTTTGATTTTCTATCTTTTATTACACATTTCGATAAATAAAATTATATTCTCTGCAAATATATCGGGTTCAAATTTCAGATTAAAATTGTTAAATTGTTTTCGAAAAAAATAGTATGGTTTTGGATAATCATTGTCGGTTTATTGGTCGATTATGATCAGAATTAATATGAAATAAATTTTCTTTATTTTTATTTTTATTTTTTTTTTTTTTAATTTCTTTTCATGTCTTGAATAATTTTAATATATGTTCAGAACATTCATAAAAGAAGAAAAAAAAAGAGTATCAATATGCAATATAGGATAAAAGAGTTTTAAAACATTTTAATGTAATTCAAATGATATTAAAAAAAAAAGTTGTCGATTTCTAAATTAATATCAGAGTAACTGTCAATTTTTCATTTGCATCCGTAACAGAGGGTCGTGGAAAAACGTACATATTTATAGAGAAAACCTGACCGTTTAGAATTTTTCATTTCAAAAATGTGAAAATCAATCAAACTAAAAATTTATTAAGTGAAAAGAAAAATAAATCCACAAAAACAAAAAGTGAAGCCTTTTGATTTTTCGGTTTTTCTGTGACCCAAATACGGTTTAATAGATTTATTCCTTTAAAATAATAGTTTCTATTTTATTTAATTCAATTTTACAAAATTTAAGTTTCACTCAAATAGTTTTTATTTCATTATTTGAATGTTTACCATATAATGTTGAAGTTTAGGCAATAAATCAAAAAAACAAAAACATTAAAGCAGAGAACTTACGAAACCATACATTTTTCCATTTAAAAAAAAAAAAAAACAAAACCTACAATATATTATTTAAAAAAAAATTAAAAATATTGTTCATTTAATTTAATTTACTTAAGAAATAAAAAAAAACAAACAAACAAACAAACAAACAAACACACACACACATCGTCCAAAGTTTTTTTGTTTTAATTAGAAAATGTAATTTATTTGCACTTAAATTTTATTGTTTTTAACAAATATTTTTTAAATGACAGAAGTAGACGACAAAAAACATAGTGATAATTTATATTTTAGTAATTATTAACAAAACACATTTTTTTAGCATACGATTTATTAAAATATAAAATATAAATTTTATACAATATTTGATTGAAATAAAATCGTATATAAATTGAAAAATGTAATAATGAAAACTTGTGTTTTAAATTTAGTTTCTGTGGAGGAAATTCGTTAATTCATTTGATTGATTTGGGCATTGATGCTATTTAATGGTTAAATAGATACTTAATTAATTATTATTCGTTATATTTGTTAATCTTTGGTTATTTATTAATTGTTTGTTTCATCAATTGGTAGTCATTTTTTTTTTTTTTTTAATTAATATAATACATTTTTTTTACAAGCAAAGTATTCCGAAAAGGCCAATATGGTTTGATTGAATTACTCAATTGTAAATTTCGAACTTCTGTTTCCATTTAAAAATTAGATATTGTGAATTAAGTATACGCTAACACCGAAAATGCTCTCGAAATATTTTGACAGACTTATGTTATGTATAAATTTCTCATCTGTTTAGAAAATATTTTTCTGAATTTAGTTTAACTGCGTATCACAAAAAAAAAAAAAAAAATGATAATGGTCAAGGTCATTGACATTTCTATTTGTCGTGTCCAGATGTTGTAGTAATAAATTTATTAAAATAACGATTTTTTTCTATTGTCATGATTTGTTGTTGTTTTTTTTCTTCTTTATACATTCATGCAATTCAATCAGATTAATTTACGAAATAGTCAAAACGTGTTGATAAATAATTTTCATATACAAAAAATAAGAGAAAAAAAATGAATTAAAATCACGGCATAGCTAAAAATAATCATTACAATTAAAAATGGTAAAACAAATTTATTAAGGACCATTTTATGAATCAAGATTTAATTGGCCATTCAAGTTAAACTCAGCGTAAACAAAATTTTGTTGGGTAAGACCAAGTTTAAAATCGATTTAAAAAAAAAATGATCAAGTTATATTACTGAGTTAAATTGAATTGAAATGCACGATTTGTAAAAATAAGCCTAAATGACGCCGAATGAAAAATATCCTATTTAATAATATGAAAAGATTTGCGTTTTTGAAATATAATGATTTTATTTTGTCCTTATATTTCCTTTCAATTTGCGCAAATTAAAAAAATATTTCCAGGAAAAATTATATAAAGAAATTATTCTGATAATTAAAAGTCAAATTCAAACAAAATAAGATAATTACAGTAAACTGTAGCTTTGAAATAAAGTAAACAAATGACACAAGAATGAAAATGAAATTCACATTGAAGTTTATCAGTTATCATGACCGGTAAATTGTTAAAATTTTAACGAAAATAAAAAATATAATAAACTAAATGAAGTAAAAGAATATAATAATAAATATAGGATAAATGTCAGTATCAAGATGATGATTGATCCAATAAAATGAAATTGGAATCTGTATCACCATACGACCATGCCATCTCCTCACCAAATTTATGTAGATGAGCTAAATTCTTATATTTAAATAGTATTGGATTATCAATATATGCATCACATTTATAACACCAAACCGATAGATCACTAAAACTGAGTGCTAAAGCATGTTCAGTGTCCATGTGATGAAAGAGCATATGTTCTTCTATGTAACGGCCGCAATATGTTTTATAACACAAAATGCATATCCAATTTTCTAATGTAGATGTACAAACAAAACATGGTGATTTTGTGTCAATAGCTGAAAGTAGAATAAAATTTTATAAGCTAATTACGACTCAAATATAAATAAATAAATACACACTGGTGGGCACTGTGGTCGGATCCAGCGTACATAAATGTGGACATGTTTTTAAGGGCACAACAGCAAACATTTCTTCATTTTTCAAAGCTTGCATATTTTCAGCTAAATAATCTAATAAAGTCGGTTTCTTCTCTGCTGAGGAGCTGCTCAGCTGTGATGGTCCTGGCTGTGATTCGTCACTTGTGCTTACGCCGGTCATTTCTGTTTTTTGTTGACTATCACTTTTATCCGCATCTGAACAATCCAATCGATCAAATGATTTTGTTAAGTTTTGAACTGTATCACCAGCAAAATCAGGTAATTTTTTATTAAATCGTAAACATTTCCAATATTTTTGATGTATCGATTGTACATTTTGGATACTTTCAATACAACTTGAGCTAGGTTTTTTGGTATTTTGAAGATATGGTAATGGATCACCGAGCAATGTTTTTGTACACATAGCCATTGCATGCGATATTGAATTAATATTATAACCACCTTCTAAACATAAAATAATTCGACCATTTGCTAATGATGACAGCCAGTGTGTAAAATAAGCATATGCCTCCGGTGTAACTTTATAGCCACCTAATGGATCTCCAATTGCTGCATCAAAGCCAGCCGATACAAGCACCAATTCAGGATTAAATTCGTATGCGATTGGCATTATAATTCGTTGAAATGCTGTTATGTAGTCGATGTCACCCATTCTATGCTGTAATTTAATTTATAGTAAGTGTAAAAGTAATTTTATTAGCATTGGCTCTTAACTAGAAATATTTGACAAAATTATTTAAAAGATATTCAGTCTAATACTTTGACGATATTACAATCTTACGATCAATATGTTTATATATATTACATAACAATCACATATAACTGACGCTTGGCACTTTTGATGATATTGACTTTCTTTTAAAATAAAATTAGAAAAACAAATATCATCTTTGTAATAACAAAAAAACTAACCGGCTTAACCAACATCTTCGTTTTCCACGTACCTTATTCCATGGTATATTAACATTAAATCCCTCTCCGCGGCCATCACCAACAACCTTATAATCACCGTCATTGGTTGTAGGAAAAAAATTCCCATAATCGTATCGATGAAGTGAAATATACAATACTTTTGAGCTTGATTGAAACATATGCTGCGTTCCATTACCATGGTGGATATCCCAGTCCACAATAAGAATTCTATAATTTATTTGCACAAAAAATAATGAATTGATTGAGGTAAAATTAACTTTATCGTTTCTATATACCTTTTAAGACCATGATATTTTATTGCATATTGAGCAGCTAAAGCTACGTTATTGAAAATACAGAATCCATGAGGTTCATCAGGTTCTGCATGATGTCCAGGTGGCCGTACCACACAAATGCCACTTTGATGTGTACCGTTGAGAATATTATCAAGAACCTACGATGTTAAAGTTTAATCATATTTATTTATTGATCTTGCCAATGGAATTATTATGTCGACATTTTTACCTCTAATGTTAAGCCAACAGCTAATGTCGCACACTTAAACGTGGTTGGATGTAAATACACTGAGTTAAACTGTTCACCTAGTTGACGTAGCTCTTTATTGCGATTAGAAGTTTTTCTAATAAAATTTACGTGTGACCAGGTATGAGACAAACATAATTCTTCGGTGGTTGCTTCGCGTGATTTAATTTTTGTCATTCGATCTATTAGTTTATATTCAACAAATCGCTCTTGAATTTTTATTATACGTTTTGGTCGTTCAGGATGTCTAAAAATTTAATGAAAATTTACAAATAAATTTTTTGAACATTTTAAAGGAAAGCTAAATTTAAATTCAGTTAACATACTCTTCAAATTCATTCTGGTGCTCTGTCATGATTTCATCATAAGCATAACAAACCCGATTATTAGAAAATAATAAATTTGTAGTTATTTTAAGTTGTCGCAAACGCTCTGCGATTTCATTTAAAATTTGATTACTTTGTACAGGATAACAATTTCTAGTCGGAAATCGATCTGGTAATGGTTCACTACTGCCAATAAACTTTTGTACAACTTTATGTAAATCTGGTTGTGGATTAACATTATTTAAATCTTCTAAATTATATGACTTATGAATTCGTAAACATTTCCAATATGGTCTGTGTGCATGGATACAATTTAGAATGCTATCTTGAACACTGTACGATAAAAGAGAAGTAGAGACTTCAGTGGATGACTATTAACATATTAATTGAATAAAGTAATTGTTTATACCTTTCACAAGGTTCACTTAACGGTTCGATTAAGGGACACGGATCACCCAAGAGGGTTTTTAATGTAATTGCAGCACCTTCAGCTAATGACTCTAAACAATATCCACCCTCCAAAACAACTGCTACGCGTCCGTTCGCCAATGTTAACAGTGGCGACAGCAAATGAGCATAGCAGGCTGGTGTGATTTCCATTTCACCCTGTAATAAAATTTAAAAAAAAATATTTCATAACAATCAGTTATTTAACTTTTAAGTTAAGTCATAATAATGAAAATATTTAAATTTAGAAATTTATATTCAAAGCATATTCAGATTTTTCTTTTTTTAATTAATTAATTAATCAATTTGTAAAACGTATTCATAAATACAAAAATAAAAAGCTGCTCTTCACACTGCAGAAGCTTCTCGCGTAAGAGAAAAACAAAAAAATTAATAAGCTACCTTTTCATCACCTAAGGCCGAATTGTATCCAGCGGATACAATAACGGTACAAGCTACAAAAAAAACATTAATAATAATTAGAATTTTTGAAACACACCTCTGGACATCCATAAGCTGCATCATAACCAGCCGAAACTATAACTAGATCAGGTTGATACTGAGTTCATAAAATAAAAAAAAAGAGGTATTAACATTTTCGAGTTTTATACACTATTTAAGTCTGTATATAAGACTAAAATCATACCTCATAAGCAACAGGCATCAAAATTTGTTGCCAAATTGCTAAATAATCTGCATTAGTCATACCGGTTTTATTTAATGGAACATTAAAATTAAAGCCTTCTCCTTCACCATCACCCACATAATCAAAATCTGATTCACGTAAATTTGGCCAAAATGTTCCATTTTCATATCGATGAATTGAAAAGTATAGCACCCTTGGATCATCGTAAAACATTCGCTGTATACCTTGCCCATGATGAACGTCATAATCAACAATTAATATTCGATTAATCTACAAAAGTATAAAACAAAAAATTGGAAAAATTAAAGACAATTTAGAACTCAAAGAGAAACTATTTATTTCTTATTTGAATACTTACACCATGCATATTAATTGCATGTTGTGCTGCAATTGCAACATTATTGAAAAAACAATAACCATTGTATTCGGATTTCATAGCATGATGTCCTGGTGGACGAATAATCGCCATACCATTTTGCACATTTTTTAATAATATATTTTCAATTAATTCAATGGTACTACCAACTGCCAACTTTGATAACTCAAATGTCGTCTGGAAAAAAATATTTATTATGTACTAAATTAAAAAAAAAACAAAACAAAACAAAACAAAACATGATTAAATCAGACTTACTGGGTGAATATAAATAGCGTCATAATTTGAACTTAATTCCTCAAGTTTTTCTACATTTGCTAATCTATCGGTACTTTTTAATATATCATATTGCTCTTGTGTATGCTTCAATAATATTTCTTCTATTGTTCCTGCACGAGGTACTATTGGGTGGCAACGTTCAATTAATTTAAGCTCGTTACATCTTTAAAAAAAACAATAAACAATAAATTTACTATTAAATAAGAAGTGTTTTGATTAACGCAAATTTATGATTTTAATTGGATTTTGAAATTAAATTTAATTCAGAGTAGGTTTGCAGACTATACGATTATTTTGTGCGGCTTATTTATTCCCTATATATATAGTTATTGAACATCTATTGACAACAATTTTAGATAATAAAATATATAATTTATTCTCCGTTAATCTTTCTATTTCGTTGAGAAATATAAATCTGAAGCATGAATGAAAATGTTTCAATTATCACGGTTGCATGATTAACAAGAACTTAAAAACCATTAATTACTTGTAGTAAAAGAACAGTTTTTTTTTTGTTCATTAGCTACTCTAGTTCACTGAAGCAGAAACTTAATTGTACATGTAGCTACTGATTACGTTTCATATAAAATAATTTCTATTTACTAAAAAGACAAGAAATCATTCATATTAGTTTATAATTTAAAAAGAAAACAAAAAAAAAAAAGAATTCTTTTTGTTATCTACGCATTTCATTTAGGAAATAGTAGTTTTCAAAACAACTTAATCAATTGTACAAATGTTTATTTGTTTTTGTTTATTTTACGTGGTTTTAGGTACAATTCTTGAAAAAAAAAATTATTCAACCATTTCGAAATTTATGAAATTTCATTTAATTTTTCTGATTCACTCATAAATAACATAAACGCAATAATGCTATGTAATAATGTATATTGTTAAAAATATTTAAAACACATCACCAGAGGTCTACATGGTATACCAAACTACCAGAAAAAAGAAGCAGTAAAAAATTATACCAGAAAATAAAACGGTATAAATATATATAAATTCATCAAAATTGTTTAGAAAATCAAGAATTAGATAGTTATGAAATTATTCTACCAATAATAATGCACTTTTATAACGTTTTTTTTTGAAAAAAATCCGATTTTTTACCAATTATGGTGATACTTTTCTAACTTTTTTTTGTTTTGGTATATTTTTATACATTTTTTTCCAAATTTTTTTGGCAATTACTAATGCAGTCACCAATAGATTGGTACACTACTTCAATTTTGTTATGACTGTTACCAAAAGACGCAGAATTTTATTCTCTTCAAAATATATAGCTTTTAATTTCAATCCATTCTAAATTTTGAGAAAATGCGGAATGAAACAAATGCAGACCAAGGAATAAATATTCTGACCTTCCACCACATATTCCAAGAGCTAAAAACGAAATATTTCAATACCCAGTAAGTATATACAGAGAGACTATTTACGAGCATAAAATTCTGCGGCTTTAGATATATTGATCAGCAATATCCGACCACTGATTTCTAAGAAAAACCGAAATTAACAAAAACAAAAAATTTCCGAACCCAACACTTCACTAATTTTTCTCAAAATTTTAAAACTTTAAAAATGAAGTAAAAAAAAATCTTAGAAATATAATTGAGCTGAGCCACATACCTTTCAATAACTTTTGTAAACCGTTCTGGACATTCTGGATAGCCTTGATCCCATAAACAACAATGTTCTGCCATACGACTGTCATAAATTATTCCAGTTTTACCACGTATCAAATTTACAGAATTCAATGCCTTTAATATTTAAAAAAAATATTGCACAATTTCAAAATTAGTTAATTTCTCAAAATAAATTATTTATATGAAATTTTTGTTTTGGTTTACATTTTGATAAATATCTTTAATTACAATCACATCACTCGATTTCGATGTATTTCGATCGCGAGCTTTTTTCTTTGCTTCCATTAAAGCTGTATTTGGTTTTTTATTGTCATTATTGTTTGATTGCCTTTGTTTTTGAATCATACCTCTTGTTTGTATTTTAAGTTTTTGGGCACCACGTCTAGTCACAACTGTTGATAAACTCTGACAAAATAAGCATGAGATAATAAAATTTATTGTACTTTGTTAAATGATATCAGACGTTTAAGTCTAATTCGATTGTATGTGTACTACTTATATTTACAAACAATAAAACAAATTAAAAAGAAAAATAATTTGATTAAAAATGATTTGAAACTCAATGAAAATATCGATAGCGTAATTAACAAATGTTTTATCTGCAATTTTATTCTGAAAATTAGTTAATACCATTGATATAGAATTATATATTCTGTTGTACATACCATTTTTTTTTTTTTCAAAATAATTAATTATTGAAATCACTTTTATTTCATAGCTATTGATCAAATTGATGTAAAATGTATAAAGCGTTCATGAACACAAATTTCTTCTTTCTAAAAGCGACACACGTATATATATAAGATATATATATATATATTTTTAATTACAACATGCTAACATTTTTACAAATATGTATTATTTATGAGCTTCGGATATAATTATACAAATAATTTTAAATGTGGAATTTGAACATAAAACAGAAAAATTTATATGTGATAGAAAATAAGACATAACAAAGTAAAACAATATAATTAATATAATTTTAATGATATTCAATTTGCAATGGTTTTGTCTTGATTTTATTATATCACTATAGTTTAATTTTATGTCGGAAAAAATATTAACTCAATGTAATTCAATTCAAATTTTTTAAACAAAATAAATAAAATCGACAAAATAAAAATAAAAATGAATCATAAAATGTAATAAAAACAAAACGGTTTAGCAGAAAAAAAACTCATTTGCTTCAAATTCTAATAAATAATGTTCTATAGTATGTTACTTAATTCTACTGTACATTGTTTTAATTTTTATGGTTGTTGAAAATTTTAAAATACAATAAAAAATATATTCAGACAAATCTTACATTATAAGGAAAGTTAATTAATTAATGTGTTATGCTGTTCCCACCTCCACCAACTACAACTAGCAACACCTGCTATTTGTAAATTAAATTATAAATCAAAGTTGAATAAAAATCAATTAATTTATAATCATTTAGAATTCAAGATAATGAAAATTATCTTCTGATAAATAGAATTTCGTACAATTTGGAAAGAATTTTTTTATTTTTTTTTTTTTTGTACCACTCAAAAACACAATCCCATACGAGATAAACTAATAGTAATTTGACAATAACAAAAAAAAAAAAAAAAAATGGGGCACGCACAATTATAACAATGCTGTCAAACAAATTATGTTTAATTTCAGTTGTCGAAAATAATTTTTCGAAACCAGGGTTGGATTCACGTATAAATAAAATATGTATGTGATCATGAAGTACATTGAATTTGAATACGTAGTTTATACTTATACATCGCTAGCACGTTACGCCATTATTCATTTTTATAACCTCAAATCTCACTTTGGTACCCATATTTTGTATGCAGTATTGGTATCAAAGACACGTTTTAGGTTATTTTTAGGTGTCAGGTGTTAAACATGCTAGCGATGTATAGCGGGGTTGTTGGTTTACTGCTATGCAAAAACTACAACCCTTAATCGAGTAACAAAGAAGTACTTTGTCGATGTACCAAACTCAAAAAATACTTTACTCTTGAACGAAATGACACTATATTAAGTATCTGTGTTTCTTGCAATAAATAAAATAAGAATTTCCGATATTTGAATTTTGCGCCACTTTTAATGCACGTTATTTTGAATTCGTCGGTTTTCGACAGAGCTGTTAATTTTTAAATAATTTTAAAAAACTACACGACACGTAGTTTTTCAAAAACTACGTGTAATTAATGTAATCTATGTAGTTTATGTAATTAATGTAGTTAATGACGTAAAAAGTAGTATATTGACATTATAATTCATTTTAGGTTATGTTTCTCCAGTTTGGTTTTCTTTCATGGAGTAATTGTAATACATAGAAATTAACTCGTTTAACAATCAAGAAACATCAGTTCTTACTTCTTATGTTATAATTATGAGTTATTATCTACTATTTAATCATTAATTTAGTATAGGAAGGAAGGAACTTATAATCCTTTTGGGTTGAATTCAAGGAGAATTTGAAGATTGGAGTATCATGCACATATTGGAAGCATGTTCTGGAAAACACAACCCGATCAAATTTTTTAATAAAAAATATCGAGCTATTTTGACATATTTTATAGAAATGTTTCTGCAATAGCAAACCAATCGGAAACCAAAGTGCCAGAGAATGCTGCTAATTATTGTGCTGACTATTGCAATTCCGAATGCAAATTGTTTCCAAGCCAATACGCTTGCTAAAGATCGATTCTATGATAACTTTTGCAAGTAAGAACGCTAGCAGCGCTTATTCCAATTTCATATACTTACTTTTCTTTAAAACAACAACACATTTGTTTGAATTTATACACGAAATTGTAACAAGTGATCGTCAAATTGAAGAACAATGTCCAGAATTACATATACGCACATGTAGTTTTTAATGTAGTTATTGAGTAGTTTTTGCAATAAACTACGCGTAATTAATGGTAATAAACTACGCCTCAAAAACTACTTAACAGCCTTGGTTTTCGAGTACAAAATTATATAATTTCAGTAGTTAAATGGTGTACCATACATATAATAATTTAATTTATATTTAATATTCCCGTGAATAGCGCAAATAAATGCAAATCAATGATAAAAATAGTTAACTTAACTTCACTATGTGTGATACAATGTATCACACAATAGTTTTTAAAATTGAGATTATTTATTTACGTGTAGTTACACTTTCATGTTTCACATGTAGTGCATAAAAATTGAATTTTTAGAATATTGCGAATACTTCTAACATTTTTGAATATTTCTGAATATTCTGAATATTTTGAAAATTTTGAATATTTTGAATATTTTGAACATTTTGAACATTTTGAACATTTTTGAATATTTTGAATATTTGAATACAGATCATATTATATTTGAGAGTGGTAAACCTCTCGACTGGCACTGTAAACGATTTTTTTTTTTTTAAAAAAGTATCGAATGATGCACTTGCGATTCGAACTGTCAGTATTGCATTATAACTATAAATTATATTTACTGTTGTGCTTCGGTTACCAATATACCAATTATTGTTAAATAATATTACTCAAATTTATTTTAAATAAGCAAGTAATTGTTAATAATTTTTCGGGTAAGCAACTTCTATTTAAGGTTTAAAAACAATAAAAAATAAAATTAAACGAAAGTTTGATATAATTGATAAAAATAACTATGAGGTTATGTATAATTAAATCACAATAACTGTTAAATCATTTTAAGTTTCAAATATTTGTTGTTAATTTTCTTAAATAGTACAATGGAACCAATGACAATTGGAAGTCCAGGCGGTAGTCCATCGCCGGGTCCAGGAAGCAATTTTTTACCATCATATTTGATGGGAGAATCTAATGACTCAGCAGCACCAAGAAGTAATACGTTGTCACCAACGAAAGGCCGAACATTAGCTTTTGGTTTGTAAATTTGAATATTTTTAATAATTTTTGCGATAATCTAGTGACAATTGCTAGGTTATGATTTATTTTAAAAATAAAAAAAAAATATGTTTCGTGTAAAGTTAAATAGAAAATAGAACTAATTAGACTGTTCATATTTTCCATTAATTTTTTCTGTTTTAAAAACAAATTTATATAATTTATTCAAGGAAACTAATTGAATAATTTCAAATTTAATTTACCAATTCTGCAATTGAGAAAATCTATAAATTATTAGTAATTCTTGTACTTTGATTATACAAAAATACAAAAATAGATTTATGAAAACAAAACCTATTTCAGCAACTTCTCCAAGTTCGCCTGCTACATCTCCAGATTTCAATCGATCTGTCTTACAACAAAGAACACTCTTTGGCTACCATCAAACACCACCTAATCATAATTATGGAAATGTGCCTCAAATCAATCATAATACTAGTATTACATCAGGACCACCAACACAGGTAAAGAAAAAATAACACTTATTTTTGCACTTATTTTTTAAAATATTTTTTTCATTATTTAAAGGGTTTATTTGATTCATTGCGAAATGAGAAGAATACTGTTGTAGAAAATTCATTTAGTCAAAATCAAACTCAACGACAACTAAATCAGTCAACATTTAATCAATCGATATGTGATTCATATTTGAATCAAAGTGATTTCAATACTTCAAGGTTTGTCTTTCAATTATTTTACCAATGAAAGTTAATTTAATTAACTTGAATATAAATATTTCAGAATAACATCACCAATTCAACAAGGATCCGCATATGATTTTCGTACCAATTCGATTCCAACATCATTAAATAGTTGTTTGTCACCGTCGTCACGTCCATCCAATTTTTGGGTGACAGTTTATGGTTTTCCACATACCGCAACATCAATGATTTTGTCACATTTTTCACAGTGCGGCACAATTGTTGAGAAAAATTTTCCACCACAAAGTGGTAATTGGGTTCATTTACGTTTTGCATCGGGACTAGAATGTGATAAGGCACTCAATTATCATGAACGTATTATTGCTAATAGTTTAATGATTGGTGTAACTTATTGTAAGGATCCAAGCATTATTGAAAAGGAGAATCTCGAACGTAATCAGTAAGTTTTATTGTTATAAATGAATTTCTATGTTCAAGATATGAAAATGTAATTATAATTTTAAATTAACAGTTTACCCGTTAATCGAGTTCGACCATTAGCACAAGTTGCATATAAAAGTGCCCAAAGTCCCACCGAAGTATCGTCGAGTCCAATTACACCTAAACGAAGTTCTGGTATTGTTAATAAGGCAATGGATATGTTTTTTGGATGGTGAATTTTACAATTCAGTTGAGTTTCAACCTAATAATATTATAAACTATTAATTCAATTATTGTTTTATTTTGTTAATTAATTAGATTTTAATAATTAATTTAGAAAGTATGTTTAATGTTATTTCTGTCTCGTTAAATTCGTAAGCACCAGAACCAGAATAGAATTATAATATTATTACTGAGAATTTTAATTTTAATTAAATTTGATCATCATTAAATCTATTGAATTTTTTTTTTTTATAAATTATATTGAAACATATTTACGTCGAGGATAGGGATTTTGAAATTAATGTTAATTTTTGTATAGTAAAAAAAAAGAGAAGCAATGTTTATGGTTATGAGCCATTTTTTTAAAATAAATTTCAATGAAACATGGTAAAAAAAATGGAATTATTTAATTATAACAATATGAAATTTCTATTTTCCGTCTAAGTTTAAATTTATTCCGATATTTACTGCGAAAAGGAATGATTCGAATATACTCGTATTTGAAAATCGATTCAATTGATATTTTTAAAATAGTATTTATTTTTGATAATTAATATTTTATCGAGAACTGCGCTACATCACCATTACACATAAGTCAACAAATATTTACATAATAAATTTTTCATCGTAAAGATGAAATAAAGAAATATCCATTGATTCAAATTTAAAAAGTTTATGATTTAACTTTTTCTTCAAAAATTAATATTTATGCAGTTAATTTAATTTGTTTGCCTTGACGAACCGCAAACAAGGGTCTGTCTGCAATCTGCATTCACTTAGTTCGGTCAGCAGGAAAAGCGACTTAACATGCTGATGGATAACTTATAACATTTTTTTCATACATAAAAGAAAGAAAAACGAACGATTACACGCATAAAAAATTGTTTTTACGAGTTGTACATTGTTCTATTCAAAATTCTAATACATCGAAATTCTTATAAAATATAATAAGAACGGTATATTGGAAAAAACTAAATTTTGATTTTCAAATGCCCAAAAATCTCAACAATTTTTGGTTATCTTGATGATAGTTCCATTGAATGAATATTAAATATGTATAAAATAAAAATATCAAATATCATTTATTTAAAG
>JAABKK020000599.1:0-30641 GCA_011634745.2 Catotricha subobsoleta
TTAAAGCGACATCTACATTTCACAATGCTATTTTTGGTGAATATTTTATAATCTCAGAGGTAATTAAACAACTCTATGTACTTCTCTAATTTAGAAGAAAAAATTTACAAAAAACAAAAATGCCAATACACATAGTTTGAACGATGCTATTTGCATGTTATATGTATAGAGAATATTAGAGAATATATCTATGACATACTAATCATATGAAGAAAATTAAATGATGTCTTTCTTAACTACTTTCCTAATTTCACTATACAAATTATTATTTTCATCATTTCGATTCTGTAACAATTTTTCGCGAATTTCTTTTTTCTTCTTAACTACATCCCTAATCTCAATATTCCACCAACTAGTTTAAATTTAACCACTTTAACTTTGAAGCGGTTTAAATGTGCGCGTATAAACGTAGCCTATGTCAGAAAAATTCATTATTAGGGCTACCAAGATATGCCGCGCGAGTATTAGTAGTGAGTGAGTTTTTGACAGAAATGAAATTTGTCGGTGAATGTAGAGAATTAAAGAAAATACTGATTGTTTGTTGATTCAAATTCACTTATATATTTGATAAAATGTTTAGAAATGTTTTACATACGGCCCGAGTCGCCTTAGGACCTCAATTACTTTCCACGGATAATGTAGTTACACAACAAACACGGGTAAAATGTTTTATAAAAACTTATTGATATTTTGTCAATAACCTCAAAAATACTATTGCTTTGTTATGTTATATAATAATAAGTAATAATAATATTATTTACATTTATTTCTAGAATACATTTGTATTAAAACGGTATTTTCCTATTGGACTTCATAAAAAATGTCAAAAAATACCAAGGCTGAAATCGAGAAATTTTGTATATAATCTGGTTGAGGATCGTACTATTAGAAAACGTGCTGATTTGGAACTTATATTGACAGCATATATAAAAGGAATTGGCGATAAAGGTGATGTTATTAAATTACGCCCAACGGAGGCATACAATAAATATTTACTGCCTGGCTTAGGAGTATACAAATCGCCTGAAAATTTGAAAAAATATGGAAGAGATGGACTTGAAACTGTTGTACAAAAGAATTCAAGCGTTCAACGTACAACTAATTTATTGCAAATGAAGGTACTATCTCTTCCGATGCATCAATATAACCCATGGGTAATTGAAAAATGGCATATTCGTGCATCCTTGAGAAAAGCCGCATTCCATGTTTTAGATATGGATGCTATTGAATTACCGAAACAGCCTATAACTGGACCCGATTTAAAAATTCAAAATAAAGAATTTATCGTTACAATCACAATAAATAAGCAAGACAAGGTTAAATTACGCTGTCGTGTACATCATTGGAATCCTGATATAACGGATCAAATACCTATTCCATTTGAATATTGGTTACAGCCAGCGGAACCACTTTTTCCAGATGATCCTGATCAACAAATCGATAATGTTGAAAAAAATGTCGAAAAATAATTTTAATTTCTTTTTTTTACAATTCTTAGCTATTAATCGGAAATATTATAGAATTACTTACATCAAAAATAAATCGTAATGTATTCTAAATATTTTTTTTTCCTTTTAAAAAATTATGAATTCAGTTTAAAACCAGGTTATTATTATTATATATTTTTTTTTATCTATTTTAGTTAAAAACTAATTTTAATTTATCTTCCAAGGGACAAGGATATAAGGATATTATAAATACATATATCTTTTTGCAGACGCATCATTAACACCGTTTTGCTAATTTTTATCTTTTTTCATTTCTAATTCATGCATAACCATTAATAATTAAATAGAATTTTTAAAATTTTCATATATTTGATGAAAACCTATATTAAATACTAAACTTTTTTAAATTTATGAATGATAATTTATGGATATCAATATTGTTTTTTTGCCTAAAACTTACTTTAATCTCGCAAGAGTACATATTTGGAAACCTAAGTCTCTAAGCGCATTTAATATTATTGTAAATTATCTGGTCAGAATTGAATAGATGCACGTCTTTGTTTTCTAAATGCAAGTATGCCAGAAGGTATAGATGCTTTGTAAATTTTAATTCATGTCGCCGAGGTACCCACATATATATATTTCATATTTTTTTAACTGACCCCCCCCCCCCAACTAAACATAAAATTCTTCTTATGTAAATCAAAAAATACAAACTACTGTAACTACATTTATCCAAGAATTGAATTTGCTGATTAGAATAAAGGCAATATACTCCATATATATAATTATTACCCTGAGCATATTTCAATTATTGGAAATAAAGAATTTTTTATGATTTTAAACCTACATAATCATAAGCAAGTATAAAGATGTTTTCAGTACTAAAAAATAGATGTACTTTTCATATTTAAAAAAAAAACTAGATGTACCTCTTAGTCTTAGCACTAAGTGACACATCTTTTAAATTCAATTATATTTTATATTTTTAAATATTGATTAAAAATGGAAAAATTTGTCGTTTATTTTCGTTTTTATACATCTGCAACAAAAATGGTCAATTGTATGGAGAGAAAAGGGATATTTTCTACCAAATTAGAAGGGACATTTTTTACCAAAACTTCAAATCGTGCCGAAGTTACATTCAAATACAAATTGCTTGTAATTCTACCTCTAGTTTATTCTGAGTACAAAAAAAAGTAGGTACATATTAAAAAAAAACGAAAAATGATATGTTCCAGGTCTCTCGCTTGAAAAATATTATAAGGCTTGTATGGTAAGTTTGAATTTAAAACTGAAGTAACCTGAATGGAAAAATCCTTTAAATTTAAAATGAAGAATAAATTCATCCAGTTGTATTTTTTTTTTTAGTATCTTCGATACCGATAATCAATACTTATTATAATAATTATATCTTTCGGTACTATCAACAATACTTTTCAATATTTTTTAGATACTTTTTTCGATACTTCTGTGAATTGTTTTGTGAATACTTTAATTAAACAAGCTGCCAATGGGTTGGTACACGACTTCATTTTTTGTAAACATGTATATATTCACACACGTCGATTAGTTTCATAATTCAGTGTGTCGATTTTTCGACGCTAAATACGTCGGCGTGCGGACATAACTCCAGGCGACATAACTCCAAATAATGAAAAATCTCGCAAATGGAGGGCACTACAACCCACTCTTATTTTTGAAGATGCATCCAATGGTACCCCAGTTCCCCCGCTAGGGCTCTCCTTTAATCCACCTGTAGTGTAAATTATCTCTTTGTCAAAATTTTACACTAAAATGGGGATAAATGGGGTTTGATGCGTCTTCTAAAATAATTGGGGGTTAGTAATGGATAAATTTCTTGTAGGACCCTCCGTTTACGAGTTATTTCATTTTTTGGAGTTATGTTATGTTGCCTGGAGTTATTTCATGTACCCAATACGTCGAGGCTCAACACTCCACACCGTTCAAGATTCATCTCCTGAGGTCCAGAAAAAAAAATTTAAGTAAAATTAAAAATATATAAACCATAAACGGTCGGTATACATTCTACTCTATTCGATTCGATTTAAAATACTTTTAAAGCCAACTTTTTAAACTGAGTCTAAACTTAATGTCACTTTTTTTTATATACAAATTAAGAGTATTCATTAAAAAAAATTACATTATTAAATAGCTAGCTTTTTTTTAATTTTAAATATACTTTTATTCATTTTAAATCGGCAATATTTTTATTTACAATAAATTTCTTGTTATTTATATATAAGTAATTTTAAATTTCATAATATTTTCTCTTTTATTTTAATACATAAGATAATATATTTTTTAAATCGTTATTTTCTTTAAAGTGATAAACAGCTTGTTGCTGCTCTTTTATCTTTCTTTCTTTTTTCTTTTAATTATAACACAGGAAAAGATTATTTTAAATCTAAGATCTATTTATGTAAATAAAGGGCTGTTAAATATATATATATATGTAAAATGTAACGTATAAACGAAATGAATTGCTTTTTGTTACACAATTTTTCATATAATTAAATTTAGGTATGTAATAATAAAATAATTCACATCGTGCTCTTTCAATATTTTAATAAAACTTTTGTTTAATTTTTATTTTCATTTATATATTTTTTTAATTATTATTATTAGTTAAATAGTAAAAAGACAAAAATATTTTTATTTTTTATTTATTTAGAATTTTTTTTTCTTGCTTATTTAAATGCTTGTTTAGCTCGTTTTTCCCATTCAGCTCTTCTTTCTAATATACCCTTAAATTCAACTTCCTGTTCATTGCTATTATCACTAATGGCGGCGTCATCTATTGCAAGTGCACCACTGATTGTATGTCGAGTATTTGATACATTCTTTGATTTATTAATATTATTATTGATAATTGTAGAACTGCTCATATTATTATTATTATTATTATTATTATTAATATTTTTTATATTATCATTGTCAACCACAAGAATAACACCAGAAATTCCATTAATTAATTGTTGGTCATTAGATGATGCAGCTGGTGCGATTGCTATGGTTGAAGAACCTTTCAAAATAGTATTACCGCTGTTTCGATTCTCAAAAAAGGCTGAGGTATTTCGATAGTTATTACTGCCAACACCACCACCTCCTCCGCTTCCACCAAAACGATTTGCTGGTACAGAAAATGGTTTTGTTGTGATTATAGCTGTTTTACGATTTGCTGCTGATGCATCGTTATCAATTTTGGTAGAATTTTCTTTTTTAAATTTTTCATTTTTTTCTATAATGCTACTGCTGCTTGTTGTTATTGTTGCTGCAGTTTGTATATTTATATCAACTTTTGGAATATTATGGGCTTTTTCTTCAACTGGAGATACACTTAGGTGATTTTCCTTATCACTATCCATATTATTGTTGTTATTATTTGAAATTAATTTCTCTATCAAGGCTTCCTTTTCCGGTTCGTCGTACGTTAGGTAATCATCAGTATCTTTAATTTTTAATGATCTACGCGCAAATACTTTCATAAGTTCTGGTGTCGGATCTTCATCGTCGTCAGTTTTTGGATTTGAAGCGGCTGATCCTAAAGTGGGTGAAGATTTTTTATTACGAAGAACTACAATATTATTTTCATCCTCGATTGATGATTTACGTGATGTTGATTTATCCATTCCACCAGAAGCATTATTATTGCCAGCACCAATAGAAGATGTGATTATTGCAGATGAACGCTTTAATTCTGCTTGAATTTCTTCAATTTTCTTTTCAAATTTCAATTTTTTGTCGGATACTGATTTACGTCGTTCAACAATAACACCACTATTTAATTCATCACTATCATCAGTTCGTTCATAATTACAATCATCATCATCTTCAGTACCTTCATTATCTACGGTATTTTCCACTACTAATAATTTATTAATATCTGTTATTGAACTACCACAAGATGGCGTTTTTGTTGTTGGACCAACACGTTGCCGATTAAACCCACTTTTTAGCGATTCAGTTGACTTGGCAAGACTTTGATTTGAACCAAATACATTTGATGCTGATGTAATGACAGACACTTTTCTTTTATCGGTTATTTCAATACTCTCATTACTAAACCGCCGTTCTTTATCATCTTCATTTAATGATGTTGGTGTGGTTGTTACTGATGACGATGATGATGTATATTCCACATAGCTTTTTGGTCGACTGGCATCTATACGATTCAATTGAATTTGCATAAACTCTGGTACTTTCTCTTTTTTCTTTTGTTGTTGTTGCGATTGTGAAGAAAAATCCAATTTGGATGCAGTCATTGAATGGCGCAATAATGGGGGAGTCTCAATCGTAGCAACATTTAATACTTTATTGTCATCATCATCTTTATTGCTAGTAATTTTTGTCAACGATACATTAATGTTGTTACCTTTTATTTGGTATAAATCAGTTGTAGACGATTTCTTAAGAACAGTTATCAGAGATGATTTCATTATTTTATCGATATTATCCTCAATTTCATTTATATTCTGATTTTGTATTGGATGTGGTGATGGTATAATACTTGGTGCTTTCGACGTCAATAGAATGCTTGTACCACTGCCGCTCTCATTGATTATCGTTGTTGTCGGAGTATTTTTTTCACATACGCTTAAATCATCAATTGCTAAAACTTTCGGCTTAGCCACTAAACTAAAATCATTAATCTCAAATTTACTATTGGCTGGACTGTCGTTAACTCTTGACGAGGAATTGCTACGTACTGGTGTTGATTTATTATTTGCAGATGATCGGATGTTAAGAAAACGCGAGGATTTAAATCCATCTTTCCCATCAGTATTTCCAGTATCTATCACTGACGAACCACTAGATAAATCTGGAAGACTTGGCATATTTGCAGCAAATGATTTGAAATCACTAGACAATGCAACTGACGAAGAATCACTGTGATTTTTCGTATACAAGCGAAAACTTTTTGATTTTTCAACAGATTTTCCTTTTGATGGTATTTTTGATGGTGATAACTGATGCATTTGATCATTTAATTTGGAGATCTTTTGTTGACATTGACTCCATCCGGCCGTAGTACTTGTTCGTGTTGGACTTTGGGTGAATTTGTTTTCATGTGGCCAAATACTTTTTGGTAACGATATTGAATGGGGTGATGTAGACTCAGGATCAAACAAAACGTCGTTACTACGGTTGGTTGTGTTTAATATTTCTTCGCTACGATATTGCGAATGTCTACCATATTTACTATCACGACGATCACGATTGTAAACATTTTCTGTTATAGTTGATTTTGATGGTGAAAATCTAATAAAACTTGTAGCTGTTTCACGTCGTGCTGCGAGTGGTGATGTTGTAGTTTTTGTCGGTGAAGCTGAGTTTGATTGTTGTTTTTGATTATTAATTATTTCTGCGGTAATTAAATCCGTTGAAGATGAAGTCGTAATATCTTGTGGAAGTACTCGTTGACGAGCAGCTGGTCCTGAACGTGGTTTATCAACTTTTGGAGCTACAAATTTAATCTTTTCCGAGTCATCCATTGGTAAATACGTATTTAAAAGTGATTTTGTGTCAATTGGTTTTTCATTAGCTCTGGCTTTAGAGAGTACATCGATTATTGATAATTCCGTACTTTTCTTTATTACTGGTACAGATAATTCTTTAACACATTTTGCATCAGTAGTATCTTTGTCATTATTTTCACGGTCTTTTGAGGATTTTTTTCGTCCACTACGATTTATGAATCTTCGAAAGAACCCATCTTCAGAACCACTACCTTCTTCACGCTTATCGGATTTTGTTGGAGATGCAGCGTTTGAAACTGTGGTTTTTGTAAAACTATGGCTAATATTTTTCGATTTATTTTTCAATTTTTCTTCAAATTCATAGCTTTTTGAAAAGATTTTATTTGCTGATGAAATTGATGATTGTGTGGATTCTTCCGTAGATTTGGCAATAGTATGCTTGCTTGATGACGATACGGAATGTTTCTCAATAATTTTTGCATTCATTCCCGGTGGAAGTGATTGAGACTTACCACCTGATGCTGATAAAATCACTAAAATTAAAAAGAACAAAAAGTTTTAACAACAAAACAAATCAATATGAATAATAATGTTATCTTACCGTTTAAATCGCCAGCAGATAATTTCACAAAATCTTCATTAACTTCAGGTGTTGAAGGGAGTACAGTTGTTGTCTAGACATAATACAAACATTATTTATGATTAATTTATTTTCAAATAAATATATTTCTGTATGTATAGAGCTTACATCAACTTGTTTTCGAGTAGGCCGTGTGGGACCCTTCTTTTTTGGCCGGACAGCCATTTTATGTCTAGCAGCTGAATGACTAAGCTTTGTTCCACTGCTAGCACATAAATTAATTGAAATATCAGAGAAAACTTCATCCGTTGAATATTTTGATGTATTTTGTGATGAGGATGATAATGTTAATTTGTTCGATGACAAATAGTTATGGGAACCAGCGCTATTGCCCAGAAAACCAGCTGCTGCTGATAATGTCATTGATTCATCATCAATTTCTGAACTGACCATACTTAATAGACTTAATGAGCCTTGACTGTGATGATGGATTGCAGAACTGGTACCACTACTGCTCCCGTCAACAGTATGATGCTCATTGCGTTGTGGTGTTGATGGGCTACGTGGTAATCCTAAATCTTCGTCGGATGCATCTGATCTACTTTTACGTTTACGTAATGCATCAGCTAATTCCGCCTAGAACAAATATTTATTATATAATTATTCAAAAATGTCCATTTTAAAATGAAATTATATTGCGTTAGTAATAATAAAATTTGTAAAAGTAAAATTGTAGAATTAAATCTGCTCTCAGTTTATTTAGTTAAAGCTATATGAATAATTGATAATTATAGCGACATTGTGCTAATGTATAAATAACAACAGCTAGAAAAGAAAAAGATATGTTATATCTAAACAGCAATCAGAATTCACTTGAATCCAAAAAGTAATATTTATCAATACTGTCTTTAAATGCATAAATTAATTGAAATTATTCAATAATAATTACTCTCCACATACAAGCGAAGCTTACACAAATGATGACCATAAATAGATATCATTCATCAAATGATGCAATTTTAGAGGTCAAATGTGGAATACTTAACAATAATAGATAAATAAATAAATGAATATAAAAGAAAAAAACAAAAACAATATAAACACATTGTTGATATTGCCATTTAAAAATATGAAAAAATATATGTTACTTCAACTGAATAAATAAATAAAATAAATCTTATTAAAAGCATGATAAATATTAATTTTATTTCCTGTCTTTTTACCCAGCACAAATTCACTTCTGTTTGCATATAAGTAAGCGAAAAGATAACGAAACTTGTTCATCAACATTTTAAAAAGTATTCCAGAGAATTTTTATGCGTTAATACATAAATAAAGAATTACGTACGCATTTTTGTAATTATTGTTAATGCACAGTGCACTGTTGCTCTGGCTGTCACGCATTTATTATAAATAATAAACCCACACAACAAGTTTTTTTTTTTTTTGTTGTTGTTCGCGTTTGGTGTACAGTTCAAACTATATTATAATTCTTTATGACAAACTAAATAAAAAAAAAAAAAAAACAAACAAACAAAAAACTGTTATAGATTTTATTTTATCTGCAGAATATATAATACTGTAATATATATAGTCAGTGTTGAACAGCTTCCGGATGTTATATCCGTTGATTATAATACTAACATCCGATACAAGTAATATTTTTATTATTATAATAATTATAATAGAACTAGTGTTATTTAGCGTATACACAAAAAAAATCAAATAAAATACAAAGAATCATAGTCTTAGCGCCAGTCGCTTTTAATAAGTATTTTTGGCGTAATGTTAAATATTAGTAATTTATTTAGCACCCTACACTGATATTATTTTATTTACGATCAATAAAATTCAGAATTTGAATAATTCATATGAGAATAAGAGCCTCAAATTCCTGAAATATTGCATATATTGTTTATTTTATTTGCAATTTTTAACAATATGTAATTTTCATATCTTCTTTTCAAGAATTCCAAAATGTATTTGAATGTATGATTTTTTGAAATTCATGCGGGTGTCTCTTTATATAATTGTTTAATTGAAGATAGGATAAATCCAGGGTATAAAAAATTATTGATAAAATAACTGTTTATTCAATATCTTGAAAACGTAAGGAAATTTATAAACAATAAATATTTTGCACACATGTGAAATTGTTTACAATTATATTGTTGATAAAATCAAGAAAGATGACCGGTATACGCTATCTATATATGTACATTGGCTAATATGTATATTAGCATAAATTCTTCTGGACAATTTATAAACATATTTTTTTACACAAATTAAATATGTTTTCTATCACGTATTTAATAATTTTAATATTCTTTAATAAACATTCCCACCAATCTGTCATCAAAAACAGGAAAAACAAATTTTAAAAAA
This sequence comes from Catotricha subobsoleta, assembly GCA_011634745.2. Lineage (NCBI taxonomy): Eukaryota > Metazoa > Arthropoda > Insecta > Diptera > Cecidomyiidae > Catotricha > Catotricha subobsoleta. Next base: position 9,915 of record JAABKK020000599.1, read on the forward strand.
TCACATCACAATCAAGAACATCTCTTATGTCTGATAACTTAACAAAATAATAAATCTTCCATTTAAATAATATAAAATTAGAAAATGGCTAATTCATTTTCAAATGTTTACTTTAAAATTTTATTTACATTACACTTATACACCAGCATCATACAAACAATGTTATTGTTATAATCATATTTAAAAATACCAAAAATAAATAAATGATTAAAAACAAATAGCACAGAGTCGCGATTTACAACAATATATAATAAAACCACGACGACGACTAAGCGCGTTATGAAAACATTATAAACAACACGATGGCTATATGTTATGTCGGAAGGTATTATTTTTATTTAATTTTTTTTTTTTTTATTATTATTATTTTTGTTGTTGTTGTTGTTGTTGTTGTTAATACCATTAATAGTGAATAGACAACGGCCGACGATAATAATATTTCCATTGAAAATGCTATATGTTAACCAACCTATAAACGTTATAAATATATTATATATATATGTAGAATAATATAATTATATTATAAATACGAAAAAAGAGCAATGATAATAGCCATCTCTATAACGGGTTTATAATATCCATAAAATGCCAGGCCGCGATTACATTACATTGCTCTTAACCCATACCTACTGAATGATGAACAGACACAGAATACCGCGTATTTATTTATTATCAAATAGAATACCTAACAACAGCCAACAACACAACAAACAATAACAATGGCAACAATATATAGGCAATGAAAAAAAAAAAAAACAAGTCCACTACATAATATAACTAAAGCGACGTTGTATAAAAGCAAAGAAAATATCCATAAGAATCCATAGAAAGTAACTTCTATTATTTAATTTGTTGTTGTAAATATTAACAAAAAAAAAACAATAAAAAATAAAAAAATATTCAAATATGTTGCCAAAGCAATTGTCTAATACTAAACTTCTAATCAAAACTCATTGTTATATATTTCAATTATTTAGTAATAATTAAAAAAATTAATTCATTGTTATAACTCGTTAAAATGTTCAATTAAAATTTCATTTTCCTTGGTTTTAGTATTTATTTGTTTTTTTTTTTTTTTTTTTAATCAATGAGAAGGATTTTATTTAAAACAAATTATCCACAAATGAATCTTACATACATATTTGTTGAACAGAAAAAACATAAGGATCCGAATTGAAAAATGATATAAATAGTGTGAATGTGATATGTATACTCAATAAACAATTTTAGAAATCTATATAGGTACCACCAGAGGTGGACTATAGCTTATAGAATGGAATTACACTTTAAAATGAGTTTTAATATCCTATAATGTTCTCTCTATATTATTATAGTAAAGTATGTTTATGTGCGCACTTAAAGACGCTTTATATTTAAAGTCGATTTAAATTTTTGACACGTTTATACGTTCAACTTTAAAATAGTGTGGTGTTAATGCACACCTGATTCAATAAATAGTTTATAATTACATTGCAAGCTTTCCTCGCACTTCTTAATGGCGACAAAAAAGATATACTAGCTACATTCGTTATTTATAACCGAACGGTTAAACCGAAAAATAACAACGTTATTTTTTATTCAAAAATCGATATTCGTTGTTAAAATCGGTTAAAACGAATCTATTAAAACGACTTTATAACCGACAACTTATCGCCGGTTTAATATTTTCGTTTTAACCGATTTTAACAACGAATATCGATTTTTGCCTAAAACAACACGTTGTTATATTTCGGTTAAACTGATCGGTTATAAATAACGAATGTAGCTACTATTTTTTTTTTACATTTGATATTTAAACTCAGTTTATAACAACAGTTTATGCGGTCAAATTTAAAGTAGATTTTAAGATCGATTTATAATTTTAGTTGCATCATTTTAAAGTCGCTTTAAAATAGTATTATGAAAATTTAAATCGACTTTAAATGTACAGCAACTTTATACCTGCGCACATTAACATACCTAGTATAGTCTATATTTGCTGGTCTTTTAATATTGCATATTTCATGAAGAGTTTTGATACGTCTGCATAGCATTTAATCTGATCTTACATATAAAATTGTGATAATATTTTGTGATTCGCGCATTAAAGTAAGTAATGTGTAAAACTTTAGGTATTTGCTTTTATTTTATTAAAATCCATCACAATAATCAACGTTCATAAAAATATATTAAATGGAAACAAAATTGTGGGAATCTTTGTACAAATTATCTAAAAGAATTTTCCATACATAATCAATATTAATATCGATTTTATGCACATACAGTTCCATTTAAAGAATATTAAATGTATTAAATTTGTGAAATATTTATTATATCTCTGCAGCATCAGTAATTAAAGTTGTCTATTATTATTAATTAACAGAAATATTTCAATTACAGTATACATTTACATACATATATATTATTATTATAATAATTATTTTTTTTTTTTTTTCATTTTTTTTTTAAAGAAAAATGTTGTATAAACGTTTAATGTTTTCCGTGTCTATTGTAGATGTTTTCTTTTTACATATTTGTTAATTCAGTAGTAAAAAATGAAATTTTACTTGACAAAATAAATAATAATTTAGCAATAAAGGGACAAGCAATTCCGGATAATCTCTAGGGTCAGATTTTATATGCTTTATTATTCTACAATTTCTATAATTTCGAATATAGAAGTAAAGCAACAATTATTGTACAATCGAAATAATGATGAGCGTATACGTTTTTCTTCTTCTTGCTCATAACAATAAAGTTAGATATTAGGCCCCAGGTACTTGATTATTTTGGGCGCAAAATTCGTGGCAAGCTGAGCTTTACGTATGTGTTAGAGGGTGTAATTTTATGAATTTAGAAAGGCTGCTGGCCAACTTAGGAGGGTTTCTTCCCTTATACATCATTTTTGAGAAATTTGGCCGAATTTTTGAAAAAAAAATCAAGTATGTATTGGTTTGGCAAATTTGGCAGTTTTTTGTTTTCTGGATGTCAAAAGACGCAGATCTTTTCTTTAAACAAAAATTTAAATAGTGACGTTTTTCAATATTTCGTTATTTTGTTTTGGGATTCAATTTTTTTTTCTGTTTTTGGTTTTTTAGATGCTATTGCCTCCTTTTTCCGACCACGTGTTTTTTCTTCTTACAAAAATGAAGTCCATTGGTAGCTTGTTTAAGATGGATCAGTATTTTGTGCAAGCATACGGGAAAATGGAATTTTCTCAGTTTAAATAGAGTGTTCGCCTCTCGTAGTAATTTTTCTAAATTCATAAAAAAAATACCCTCTAACACGAATTTAGTGCCCATTATGAAATAAAATTCCCGGGCTATATACATTTTACATTTAAAAGTAAAAGTGGATAACAGACAGACCAGAAAGAATATCATTAATTTAATACAAATTTTATTTATCAGTCTCATATTATCATTTTAAAGAAAATGTTATCTGACAAACGTTTCCATATCAAACTGTGCACAAATACATTTACCGTTTTAATAAACTTGTATAATATAATAGTTATTATTATTGGTTTATTTGAAACAAAGTAGTATTTTCAATTTTCAATCTTAACTTTATTTATTATACCTTGCTCAATAAATTAAACTTAAATTACATCATTTTAATAATTCCAATTAATTTTTTAAATAGCTAGTGTAACAATCAAACAGATTTACCCATAGTGCAGAGTGAAAATTTGATCCAATGGTTTTACCTTGCATTGAATCTTAATCATTCATTTCCGGTATATAATAATAAATCAACAAATTTTCTAAATTTTGTTAAATTATTTTAAATAGAAAAATATAATTTTCTTAATTTGCCCATTACAATGCGCGTTTCATTATAAAAATGTGGCAATTTGCTATTACAAATATGTGTTTTATAACAAAAATAATAACAAAAATAATAATAATAATAATAATAAAAGTAAGTTGAATTTGAAACATTATGATGGCTGGTTTGATTGTAGTAAATCTACTATAACCATTTATACACTGCAACTACCTACCATCTACAAAATACAATTATTCAGCATAAAATTATACTTTCACTACTGTATGCAGCAGGTTTGTTTTTGCTTTTTTGCTTTTTTGCTTTTTTGCTTTTTTTGTTTTATTATTATTTTCTTTTTTTTTTATTTTACTTTTTTTTTTTATTTTACTTTATATACATAGTTTACTTGTCCTCTTTTTTTATTTTTATTACTGACGCTACCCAAATTGCTTCTATCTGTCTGCTTACCCGTCTCTATTAAAATTTCAAATAATATATAATAATGAATGTAATATAATCTCGACTTCTTCCACTTGAAGGAATTTTGTAATCAATTTGCATGTACAAAATTTATATAAATTTTTTATATGCGTTAGTACCAGTGTATACTAAAGTGCGTTCGACATAATTTTTTTTTTTTTTTTATATTAGGCTAAATATCTAATTTATAATAATTTTCATATACATAATTAAAAAAAATGAATGTTGATGAAGATGGAATATAAGTTTATTTCTTGATTTTTACATAAAAGTTGTGTTTTTTATTTTTATTTAAATATGTTTTGAAAGAAATTGTGCAATAATTACACAGCACAAAAATAATCAAATTTAAACTGTACAAAGAATAAAGAGAATATAGTTTTACCTATTGCAAGATATTTTTAAGGAAGTTAATATAACGCAACAAAAAAAAAATTATACATTTGTATGTATGACGTCAAATAATTTTCTTGAATTTAATGAAAGAAATATAGTTTCTCTAGTTACAATACAATACGCGATGATAATTAGTGATTATTTTTTTTATTAGCGCGCAATTATGTTTCTATTCTTTTCTTTTTTTTCTTAAATTTTTGTTTTGTTTTATCTGCTTTCAGACTTGGTCTCGGCACAATTAAATTATTTGAATAACAAAGAACTTTATGACCACCAAAATGAGACTAAATACTTAATTAAACTTTTGATAATAAATTTTGATAAAAATAATTAAACTAGTAAAACATTTAGTAAAAAAAAAATTAATAATAAAAATAAATATAACAATTATGTAAATTTGAACTTACCTTAAGTACAATCGATAAACTACTGGCAGTTGCTGATTCAGAAAAAACACTGTCATGTGATTGAGACAATGTGTCTCGACTTAATTCACTGAAAATAAAAATAAATTCTATTAATTATTGACAATTATTGCCATTCAAATTTTGTATGTAATATAAAACAAGATCATTTTGTTTAGATTAGAGTTTATGAAATTATTGCTTATTTGAAACTTTTGATCGTTCTGTGTAGGAATTATGCTCTTCGATTTTGATTGAATCGAACAATCGTTCGATTTGGGAGAATTATGCTTTTCGATTTGTTTATTTTCATATTCATTATCGAATGCCAAATCGAACAACGTTCGATTTCATCAATTTATTCTATATTTGTAATTAATAACTTTAATTTAATATTAAAATAATGTTTCCAATACTATTTCACATGATCGATAAAAGAACACGGCAACACTTTTTGTCGATGTTATCAAACGTGCATAATTCTAATTTTTTTTAGATGTCGAACGATTGCAATCGAAGGACTAAATTCCTACCCGAATAAATCAATATCGAATAAACAAATATCAAATCAAATAACCCTCATTTTCATGATTACATGTGTAAAGTTTTACATACTTATTTTAAAATAAATTTTTGAAAGTAGAAAAAAATATCCTAACTATTCAGAGTTTTACTTAATTTTTGAACAACTTTTTTTTTTTTTTTTTTAAATCTCAGGAGTCAGGACTGAGTGGTCTGATTTTGATGGTTAATATACCATTATTTGGTGAAAATATACACGCGTACGAAAAATGAAGTCATGTGCCAATCCATTGGCAGCTTGTTTATTTAAATAGTGGTTTAATTTTAATTCAATTTTGAGAAATTTGGCAAATTTAAAAAAAAAATCAAGTGTTGGTTTCGCAATTCATTTTTTCCGTACTTTTGAAAATTTGCATATTTTTTTTATCACACAAACGAAGTCGTTTACCAATTCATTGGCAGCTGTTTTTTATTTTCTTCACCGGCGTCAGTAATAAAGTTAAGATAGTCTTTTTATACTATGTAATATGTATTTGTATATGCATATGAAATAGCGATATTTTCATTTAAAAAAAAGTATACAAAAGTAGAAAAAGAAAGAAACATAATATTTTTAAGTTCTGATTGGACTTAAGCCTTAAAGCTGATTAACATTATATATAACCCAAACAAAAATTGAATAGTTCTATATGTAAAACTATATACGTATTCATTTATCTTTTTCAATTTAAGCATTATAAATCGCTCATTGACTGAGGTTAGTAATGGCTGTATTAGTATTTTCATCGTCTTTAATCACATTTATTATTACAAAGAAATTTAAAATAGGTGCTTTTTTAAGTTAGTAATTACTGTCTCGTTAAAAAAAAAATAAAACTGATTGATTTGAATGTGCCAAAGAATAAATAATAAAAAAAAAAATAACAAAAAAAGAAATGATGTCGATATATTTTGTGCAATTCAAATTTGGCTATGCTCTACAGTTATACATAGGCCATATGCCAATATGATGGTAGATTGATGATGGTGTTAATATAAAATAACAAAATCTAACATTCATTTATTCAATTTGATATTTTGTGTAGTTGATTACTTTAGTAGGTAGAATGTAGGAGGCACTTTAAATGAAAACCAATACTTGAACCAAATACAAAATCGTAACATTGACTTAATACTTTTTGTAACTTGTGCAATAAACGAGTAACTAAAAATATAATGTCATTTACAAAATTTATTATTATCATCCGACGTTATCTATTTGAAAATAAAACTTAAACAGCGCAGTTGATGTTATCGCCACAAATCAAAATTCTTACAAGAAAATATACTAAATTTACCAGACAATCAATACATTACAATAAACAAGTTAATAATAAGTTGATAAGATTATTGTTAAATAATAAAAATATAAATTGTAAATGTAATTGTATAGTTGATAAAGTCAGTAAATATAAATATAAATAAAAATAATAAAAATAAAAATAAGCATGAAACTTACTTATCAACAAGTCGTCCCTCGCTTAAACTTCTTTGGTAATCAGTCATTTCTCTCTCCAAATCATTTCCATTGTCACCGCCACCACTACCGCCTACACCATCAACAAAATAATGATTATCACGCTTGTCCTTTGAATAAAAACCTTTTGATGATGTTGGTAACATAGTTGAACGATTGATCATATGATGATGATGTGATTGTTGATAATCCTTATTATTGGTTTCTGGCACATTTTCATCAACTGATTGACTGCTTGTTGAATCTTTTTGATGATGATGGTGATGATGATGATGATGTTGATGTACGATTGGACGTATAGTATCAGCGTGGGCAACAGTTCGTCGTCGAAATATTCGTCGTAAATTACGTAAAGGATGAAAACGTCTTCGACGTTTTTGAATTTCTGAATGCACAATAATTTAATTGATTAACGTTAGAAATTACGTTAGAATGACAAACATATAATTTTTAAATAATATTTTTCAAAATTCATAGGTATAAACTACGAAATTTAACAAATCACATTAAACATAAACTAACCAAAAATATCTAACTTTTTTTTTGTAATTCAATTAAAATTATTTTTACAATGATTTGCTCTATGTTTTGCGTGTGTAACCGTACAACTATAACTAAAAACTAAAAACTAAATTCATAATGTTTCACGTTCACCCACTAAACTTGTACTGACATACATTTTATATTAAGAAAATAACCAAACCAACACCCAAATATACCTACGACGTTTGTTGTTATATGTCGTTTATATCATATAATAATATTATTATTGTGTATAAGAAGTTTACCCACTGTACCAGTATGCAAATAGCTATTTTAAGAAAATTGTTCGAAAAATGTACAAACAATATTGTTTTTTGTTTTTTGTTTTTTTTTTTTTTTTTCTTCAAGAAGTCTTTTTCACACCAATGGCATAAAATTATTAACTATGAACTCATGCAGCAAAAGTAAATTGTATATTAATTTATATAATACTCAGCTATCGCTTAAATAATATATATAATTTTCAAGTAAATCTTTTAAAATATTAATGTTTGTTTGCCGCCTATTTTGGCTAGAGCTTATTAGCTTGAAAGTCGTATAGCAAAGCAAATATGTGTACCTACAAAACTCTATACATAACAAAACATTATAGTATAATTTTCGACCTTTACACATACAATATATATTCGTTTAAGTCAGTAAGTATTTATTTTAATGCTGTACCGTAATAAAAACATGTTGTTTTTTTTTATTTTATTTTTTATTTTGCTTATTTTAAGTTTTATACCCACATTATTGCAAATAGTATTTTAAGTACTAGATTAGATATTGGCAAATAAAAAACCAAAAAAAAAAAAAAGAAGAAATTACATAAGTAATGTACATTATGTGTATACTGTATACTGTAGATAGACGTATACAGTGGAACCTAATAATATGACCCTACATTACATATAGAAGAAGGTGTCTGGTTTTAATTTAAAAAAATAAAACCAGAGAGAATTAACGATACAACAAATTGAATACCTCTTCTGTATATGCTAGCTTTGATCGAATTAAATAGTTCTGCAAATTTAAAATTTAGAAAAATCATCAAATATTCAGTATATTTTGACGAAATAAGAATAATGCTCCTGATTTCCAGCCTGTCAACAGTTCATTACAGTAGAACAATTTATATTTAAAATTTTAAGATAAAGTGCAAATCTATTTATTCAATTCAATTCAATTGAATAAATTGGCTATGTTGGAAAATTAAACAGATTTTTTTAATAATGTTTCAAGTACAAAAGACAATTTATTATACATTACTCCTGCCAGTAATTTTTGTACGTAGCGTTCTTCTTCTTTTTTTTTTTTAATGACTGTCAATCATTTTAAGTAGAATTAGCGAAGTGTGAAATGTCAGAGGTCACTTTGAACAGGCTGATCACATCATCAACTATATTAATAATTTGTTCTCATTTTAAAATGGATTTTTTTTATAAGTGTTATGGGTCATTTAAACAGTAATTACATAGATATTGAGATTTATTAATAGTGGATCCAAGAAATATTTTACAATTAAATGGTATAATCAGTAAATGGTTATATAGTGGAGTCGACCAATCTGATATCAAAATACATTTCAAATAAATTAATCAAAAGTTTTTAACTATTTAAATTAGATATTGTGATCACATCAGCAGGGTTTACTGTATATACAATTTGTAAAATAATGGGTCACTTACTACGTAGAAAAAGGTGCGATAATATTGAATGAATAGTATGTAAATTGTAGATTTTGTCTTAAATTATGCGACCGGCTTGCTTGAGGACCAATTGATGCGATGATAAAATATGCCGAATTTCTACTACATATATAATTTGTAAGCACTAGTAAGTTAGTTTTTATCATTTGTCATAAAATAGTACCTAAAAGCCAGTGAATTATTTAACATTTTCGCTTTTTGTTTCATGAATGATTACGTGAAATTTTATGTATAGAATTTGCGTATGTAATAAAGCTATAATTTAGTTGTACACGTTGTACCATTATTATTGTATATTCATATTAATGATGTTAATATTGCACTATTTTTTTTTTTTTTTTTAACGGAAACCTAAATTTTTTGTGAACTTTTTTAATATACGCTCAGCATCGTAAATACTTAATTGAATTCAGTTTTAAACATCGCTATTAACTAAAAGCAAAAAAATGTGATTTTTTTTTCTTTTAAGCTTTAAAATAAGTTCCTTAAACCAATAATATATAATTTATTATAAATAAATTATATTAATATTCAAATGAAGTCATCAGTTAAGAAGTTTTATTTAGTGGGTCATTTTTTGTCTCGATGATTTTTAAACTTGAATTTAATAAGTAACCAAATCAATTAAAAAGAAAAAAGAATCTCGAATAATGTCCAATTTATTGAATTATTGTAAGTATAAATTTAAAAGGCGTTTACATAAATTAATAATTAACAATATGGCATCAAAAGAAATGTTTTATTAATGAAGAAGTTAATTTAGAAAGAGTATAAAATGAAAATATCTATAAGATTAAAAACCTGCCAACAATTAATTAACAAATTTGTGAATACTTTAATTTTCATGACAAAAAGCTGATGCTGTGCAATAAGTATATTTTTAAATATTAAGCTTTTTAAATATATTTTAATTGTTTATCTTTGGAATTTTTTCTTTTGCTTTGCTTTGATGTAGACTTTTTTTTTTTATTGGCTTGAAATTTTATGAAGAACATTATTCGAAAATTATTACATTTTTCCTTTGCATCTAGAATTTATGAAACATTTTAATATTTAAATTTATCCCAAAAGGAAAGGCAATATACATATTCATGGCCAATATTGATTCTGCGCCGTACACAACCAATTTAAAATTAATTTTATGCAGAAATGAGATACACAAAGAGGAAATTTGTTGCTATGCCGAATAGATGAAAGAAAAATCAATTTATTCAACCAATGATAAATTGAAATAACACTCTGTTATAGTACTAGCCTAATGTATGCCAATGTCAATATATATATTATTTTTTTTCTTTTTCAAATAACTATATCTGATATTTTATACAAAACATACTCTATTTTGCGATCCTTGAATAAATTTTACAAAAGTCCTTTTTCACAATTTCATATTAAATTCACTGCTTTAATAGCACAAAACACTACTTTGTATTGTGTCAAATATTTGAACAGAGGTATATATTGAAAATGTACCTGACCTGCACCTGAACACAAATAAAACTCAAATGATGTGCAAGTTTTATATTTGAACAACACCACTAAAAATGACGTATTCTAGCCAAAAACCCTTTTATTAAATAATAAAATATGCAAAATAACCGAAACTAGCAACTACCTGTTACCTTAAGCATTGAAATCAAAAAAATGCAATAAATTTTCTAAAGAAAAATAAACATTGCTTCAAGTGCAAAATCTAAAAGAGAACACATAGAAATACAGATAGATAAAAAAAATTGTTATGTACCTTGTGATTCTGAGGATAGCGATGCAGCACCCGAATCTCCCATAGTTATAGGTGGTGAGTTTTCTCGTACGCATGACATCAGACCAGCTGACATCTGAAAAAATAAAAATTAAAATAAGCACATTTAACCACCAATTTTATAAATAACATTTATAATAAATTTTATAATTAATAATTTCCTTAATTTAAATTGGATCTGCTGATAAAATATGAAACAACTTTGATTAATGGAATACATTGCAATTACATTTGATAAACTGTTATGAAAGATGAATCTAACTAATCGTGTTACACATTATGAGAAAATTAGAAAGATTCAACACATACGCACAATCCCGCCCTACATCATTTTACCGAATTGAGTATCAAGGACAGCTAGGGTCAAGGACGTTTCAATACAAAATTACAATATATGCTGTAGTATACTTGCCACAACTGCTCCACATAATCATTTTTACCAGGAATTTTCTCTTTTTTTCTTTCGTTTTTTTATTTTGTTTTTGTGTATATGAATTAATGCACACACGAGCGCAAGCTGGTTATTTATATACACATTAGAGAAGGAAAAAATGTGAATATAGGTAAATGTGATGCTGATAGAGATTTGTACGTACACAGGTTTAGGTGTGAATACGTAACATGCTATGATATTTATTTATTCAAGTTGTTTTTTTTTCACTTATTATTTATTTATTATTATTATTATTATTATTATTTTCCAAATACAGATTCAAAATCGATAAACCTTTATGTGAGTTTAATATGTGTTGTGGTTGTGTTTTTTTTTTCGATTTTAAATAAACGTGCTTTAATATGTTGTGTTGTGAGACTACATAGTGCATACATAGATTTAATTGGATTTTTTTTTCTCTTATAATTTATGCTATATCTTGCTATAAATGATCAAAACTAAACAATTTCTATGTTGACAAATTCACATGGAAAATCGTGTGCATAAAATGAAATTGTGAATAAAAAATAACAATTTTACATTCAATTAATTTCACCGATATGTTTTATGTGGTTCAAATTAAAATTTTAATTTTAATTTAATCATTTTTAATAATCTATATTTTAATTAACTTTATTTATTAATCGTATTTAATGATGAATAATAAAACACTATATAGGAAGGAAAAAGTGAATCTATCTAATTTCTAAACTTGTTTTAAGTTTTAACGAGATCTCAAATAAATTAAAATTACTCATTAATTTCATTGAATTCAATCATATTCTAAATTGATTAACATTTTTATTATTATTATTATTATTTTTTTTTTAATTTAATAGCGTTTCTCGAATTGAAATCAAATGTTATGTAATCATATGCAATATACAATTTGAAAAGTAATTGTTTATTTTGAAAGCATATTATTGATCTTATTGAGGCTATTTTTCATATTTTTGAAGAAGAATCATCATGTATAAAGAGTGTTCCATGGTGCCAATTAAAGTTTTCTCATTTTTGTCAATTAGTTAAAATTGTACTAGCTTTCTTAATACTTTGAAATGTTTGATTAGTAGTTTTACTAAAGTTTTCTAGTTTTTGTTAGCAATCATTATAATTTTAAATATTATATGCGAAATATCAATTACCTTTTTTTTTTATATATCTTTTAGATCAAAGGTCACTTATGTATAATATATATAATTGATTATATGATTACTGTAATTAAATGTAATTACTTATTTTCATTTCTAGTTTCATTTCGTTAAAACGTGTAGAATTAAATTTCTTAAAATAAGTTATTTGTTTTATTCGTAATTATTTAGAGATAATTAATGCTAAATATTTTAATTGGATTAAATACAAATACAGATTGATCTGTAAATGATCATGGTTCAAACACATAGTCCGGGTAAACTATAAACTATGAACACTAGTCTTAATGATCTCCTTAAATTTAACATAACATAACATTGTAACTTGAGAAGTTATGCTCATCATTTAACTTCATGCTAAATGGTAAATTTATAATTAATGTGAATTTTTAATATAGAAACTAGGGATTCTGAAATCCCATACCAAAATTGCTTTAGTTAATTATTCCTTTTTAATTTTTCTAAATTAATATTCTTGTATTGGCAGTACCTGGTCATAGTATAGTGATATATGTATAGATATTAATATGAATTGGATAGCATTATATTTATATTAGAGATTTAGTAACATATACAATACATATAAGGCACATCACATCACTTTTATGCCATTTAGAAAATACAACGATCACAATTGTTTTAGAATAATAAACTATTATTAAATATTACAAGAAATATATCTGTAAAATAAAATTTGCTGTGAAAGTGATAATGGTCAAAAGCCTTTACTAGAGTACTTTTAAAAAAATTGTTACAATCGGCGAGCTGTAATTATTTTCAGTATAAAGAAAAAGGTTGCCAATGGATTGATACACGTGTTTATTTTTGTGAAGAAAAAAAAAATCTCAAAAATGATGTAAAATATTGCATATTGTACATTGTTTATTTGGAAAACATTATTAGTGATTAGTGATAGTGATGTTCAACATTAGACATTTCTCGGAATATTTAGTAATTTTTATAAACCCTCTTTGTAAAGTCAAGCAATTTCCAATTTTTTTAAGAAATGTCTGAAATTGCGCCCATCACTAATTATTATTTGCCCGTTTTAACCATATATCGACATAAAACATACTTTCTAAACATACTGAGATATTATAATCTATAAAAAGGTTCTTCTAAGTCCTATTTTCCAAATTTCGGTAAAAACCGGCCGTAGGACGAATAGGCTGAATAGTCATTACAAATTTACAACTTACATGATAACACATTTGTTTATTGTTATTAATTAGTATATTTTATTGAAATTACATTCAAAACTCAAATCTTTTAAAAACCTCATTTCTATTTTTCAGTGGGATATTGCAGAATGCAGTTTTTTTTCGACAATTCATGAATTAATTTTTGATTTTTAGAATATTTGTGATGTATCGTATGAATTTCGTGATTATATTCGGTTTTGACTACGGTATTCAGACAATATAAAGCATGTCATATATTTGGTATTCGGGCTTGTACTAAAATTACTATTTGTTGTATCCCTATTATAAATTATTGCAGTTTAATATTTCTTAAGCATCAGATTTTGATTAATTTTTTTTTTTGTTTAACTAAAACTGATTACCAGTTCACAATAAATCTAAAAGAGTCATAACACTTACACACACAAAATCAACATTGCGCATATAAAATTAACATTGATCTTATGCAATCAATGTTCATTATATAGATAATTTAGTTACTTACTACATATAACCAGAAAGATACATTAAAAATTCGAAAGTATTCATTTAATACGTTATTTTTTATTTTTTTTTTGCTTGCTTCTTTTTCGATCATTAAATAAATGTTACAATTTAGTTTGATAATTTAAAAATAATTGCATAAAATCCATTTAAAAAATAACGAAAAAAAAAAAAAATTGAAACAAATGATTGGATTTTAATTTTGGTATTATTAATAAATATAATATTATATTATCCAATATGGAATTATTATCTTCATCCACCGTACGTTACTCTCGGTACTCGCGGTATGGTTCCAACACCGCAACAGCAACCGACGACCAATTAATAGATAGATATAAAAAAAAATAGTTAGATAGATAGCAATTTAATTAAATTGATTGATTGATTTGAACAGAAATATATATAATATATATAAAATATATAAAACTTTTAAAGAAAATAAAAAAAAAAGTGAAATTTCTCCATGCATTCAATATTCAATTCATTTCATACCAATAATAATAACAATACATACCAAAATAATAATAATCCTATGAAGAGAGAAAAAAAATGATATAAAAAAAATAACATAAAATAAAAAAAAAAAAAATGTTATATTAAATGCTGAAGAGAATTTTTCGTTCTGCTTTCTTAATTAGTTTAATATAGAAATGTTTCTATATTTTTAATTATTGGCATACATACTGCTATTTATAATGTATATAATATTATATATGTGAGTAATTGCCACGGTGTTTCCACACAGTACGAGTACAATGCTACTGTTGATATTGTGCTGTATGGTTAAATGTGTATAAAGTTACCTTAACTATATGCAAACAAATAGATTTTTCTTATGATTTTTTTTTTACCATATTATGATGTATGACTACTATGAATGATACAAATCTTTAATAAACGTTATAATATATTCATCTGCAAATCTCGTCATAAACATCATTCATATACATAGATATCAAATCATCAGTATTGAATCCATTGGTAACTTTTTATTTAGCATATTGCTACCCATATTATTTAAAATGTATACATATACACAATAAATGAATGCGACAAAAAAAAAATGTGTTTTCATTTTCGCATTTAGAAAATGATTGAATGAAATTTCCATTTATTTACGTATATTCACTATAATAACAATTTTATAGCAAATGCGTAAAATGGTGATTTTTTTTGTTGATGGTCATATTTATATTGTAAAAATAAATGGTTCTCGATGCCATACAAGATATTTCATTATTTACAAATTTGATATTCTTAAACTATATGTGTGATTTAATAGAGTAGCTCAGCGATAACAATGAAATACGATTAACGAGTTTATAAAGATTCATTACGGAAATGGAGATGAGCTATTACAGACAATAAAAAACAAACCTTGAACATAAATCATTTTAAAGCGATTATTTTTAACCAATACCGCAGACACAAATTAAATTAATCTGATTCTCCAAATCAAATGAGATTGAGATTTTATTTTCCTTCTTTGATTTTACAAAAATGGATAATTTTTATGATTTTTAATGAACTTATTTGCATCACAATATTATTTATTGAAATGAATTTTCAACAACAAAAAAAAAAAAAACATATTCTGAAATGGCATTAATCAGTACGCACGTACGTAAATTTAAATTACGATAATCATGCTCATTCCGTTAATTTCGCATCTTTGATTATGAAAATAAGAAATATTGTCGGTTCATTGAAAATACAGATTCACTCATTTATATTCATTAGTACCAATTCCAATTAGTGTAATTATTGTTTTGCTTTAAAAGAAAAAATTCTCTCGTCATTAAAATGATTTTTTTTTCTCGCACCTAATCATAACAATGCAAACAAACAAATTTCATTGTTTAGCATTTTATTTAAAGTCTTCTCTACCAAACTAATCAACGACAAATAATTTATATAATTTGTTTCGTCCAAAATTTTATTACATTCTTTCTGAAACAATAAAAAGAGAAATTCTCGCCAATTTTCATAGATTTTATGAGGATAGCCATTTCGGTGAGAGTTCAATTCAATTATTATATTATAATACATATATCACAAATTTTCTTTTTGTATTTTTTTTTTTTTTTAAATTTGGAACCATTTCAACAATGACTAAATTTATAAATGACGAATAATTAGTTGTTGCTTAATATTTGTCATACATTTTTGGTGACATTATAAGAATTGATATATAAATCCTTTTATTGGAGTATTTAAGTAATAATAAACGTTTAAAACAAAAGATACAGGTGTTGAGGTGTAGGTTGAAGGGCTGAAGTGAATATTTTTATTTTTTAAAGTTACATTTAATTGGCTGAGGTTCTATCTAGGGCATCGGCTACAGCAGATAGAAGATAAAATTTATTTTCTAAATCATTTATTTAATTTAATCAGGGAACCAAATGCAATTCATTTCATTTCATTTTTTAATCATTCTTTATATAAATTACATTTCATTTATCCTTCACAGACTAGAGTCTGACTTTAGAAAAAAAGATTAAAAGGAATATTATTTCAGTTAATAGCAAAAATAGATAATAACACTATCAAAATAGAAAACTGGAGCAGATAGTACCGTGTACAGCTTTACGGTAGCAGAATCTTACAAGTCTGATCTGACATATATTAATGATGATTTAGCAAAATCGTTAACATTTGGTTAAACACATATTGACAATCTTTATAAATGTTTATATAGAAAAGTATTTATACGGATGTTGATAATATCGCCGTGCCAGTTCAAAATTAAGACATCTTAAAACATAAATTTGATGCAAAAGGTTGTTTCTGTATCCGTTATCAATATACGGCGATATATAAGTATCTATGTATGATTTGAACATGAATCAGCTGAATTTTTTTCTAATTTTTTTTTTTTTTAAATTGTTATCCACTCTTAATATCCATCATTCAATTGATTATATAGCCTTATTAATTAACTAATCGTAAAAGATGTGAAAATAAAAAAAACTTTAACCTTATTATAGATTTTCTTTTTGATAAATTTGTAAACAATTCAATTTTTTTTTATCCATATTTTGTATATACCACGTGCTTATTTTATATTTCCCCTTGGATAAAAATTTTTCTAAGCCACATTTAAAGAAATAAGAAGTTAATTAACAATGATTATAACCCTTTTCTTTTAAGGGCATCAATTGACAACTATATGGCATATTGTAATTGAAAATATTTTAATTGATCTTCATAATGTTTTTTTTTTTCTCTTTTTTCTTAATGCTAAATTAATTATAATGCATACCATACGTTTATTGAAAACCACTTATTCAACTATTTTTTATATTCGTTTGAATTTTTTATTTTACTTCATTTTTGAAAAAAAAAAGAAAGAAATTAATGGTTTCGTAATTTTTTTTTCTTGTTTTTTTTATTCTTTTTAAAGAAAATGAAGTTGTGTACCAATCCATTCTTGTTTTTTGTTTTTTTTTTTTTCGTTTTTTGTGAACTTCTTAAATTTTATTTTTAACTATTTTAAACCCCATACTAAGACTTCTCTTCTACAACCAAACAGATGATGACCATATAAATCAATTTTATTTGTCTGCTTGGGTTGCCTCCATCATCACTCTTACATAATCATTAAGAAAAATTAATATGAAATTAGCAAATTTTGAATTAATACTAAAATAATATGAACTAATTAATTAAAAAACAATCTGACTCTTAAAATCATTTCATTAATAAATTAATGATGATTACAAATTTATTCCTTCTGGGTTAATTATATCATTTTTCAATATAAAACGAAATTCATTCAAATGTTTCACTCAGATTAATCTTTTTCATTTTTTTTTTTATTCTAAGAATTCGACAGTATGACACGCGAGGCCTACGCCACAATATTTATTCAAATCAAGAAAACTATGAAAAAAAAAAATCTTGTTTTTATTCGCTCGCACACCTTAGTTTTTGCCTTCATGCTATATTTAATAAATAGTTTGATGTGTTTGAGTGTTGCAAGTTTTTTAATGATTCATATTAATTTTAAAATAAATTAAAATTAATTTTTATATGGTTTTAAGTAATATTCTTCTAATATAAAATTTGTTATAATATCTGTTTTTATTTTATTTTATTTTATTATATTATTTCTTTATTTTTATATATAATTTTTTTTTTTTTTTATATTATTTTTAAATAATAGTATGAATCAGGCAGGAATCAGCAGAGTGAATAATTTTATACACACGAATGTAACCATAAACTGGTTATATTCACAATTATAAACTATATTAAACGCTTAGTTTTATATATTTTATTTAACATTATATTTGTATGATGAGGATGACTCAAAATAAAAATTATAAATAAATAAATAAATAATCGCTAATAAAAGAAGAAGAAGAAGAAGAAGAAGAAAAACAGTTAAACAAAAATATTTTTTTTTTTTGGTTCATGTGAGTTTATGGATATGTGTGCGTGGGTGGGGTGGGGAAGTTGAAGATATTTAATACAACATAAAATATTAATGAAACCAAACAGAACTGAGAGATAAGTATTATCGGATTCATATAAAAATACATACAATGAATGTGTTTACAATACAGTGTTTGTGTTTCCTACTTAGCCGCAAGAGGACTTTCATAATTTACAAAATATAAATATTATCAAACGTATCATTTCAAAATTTTAATTTATTTGTTATAAATATAAATGACTCAACACAAGTTTTCAAAATCAATTTGCTCACGAAACAAAATACATATCCATATCCATATGAAATTGAATATTATGCATTTTAGACCATGACCTTGTGACCTAAAAACATTTTTCATTGGTCACATCATGCATATTTTATTAAAAATAATCTAAGTATATTACCAAAAAAAAATAACAAAAATAAAATATAAAATAATCAATATGTTTGCTAGTAAATACATAGTTCAATTTTTACGTTTATTGCTGTAATTCGAAAATATTATAATAAAACTATAAAAATTTTGCATGCGGATATGTTATGAAACAGCTGAAAATTTGCAACTTATAGCAGCTGAAATATAAGTTGATCTGCGGCACAGCAGCGTTGTGCGGTTTAAATAGAATATAATATTTCGATTTGTGAACAAAAACCACACAAATATTTTTATTATAAAGAATATATTATCATCTGAAGGTTGAATTTGGATTTGCGTTTCAGCTGTTGTCTGTATTAATAACATTAAAAATTGGATTATGAAAGTAAACAAACAGATTATGTGAAGGTTATTTAGTTTTGCACTTTTAAGGGACAAAAAAAAAGTTTAAAGAAACAAACGTAATTAATACTTTGAAATGTTATACTGAATGGAAAAATAAAATAAAATGTAATATTGATTTGTTGAAGTATAACTATTCGAAAAACATGCAAATTCAAATTTGTCAATGCAACAATTTTATAAAATCTTAACTTAAAAATTTAAATTGTTTGAAATATGATTTTCTAACGAAAAGCTTCTCTGTAAGTCGCTTCATAGTAATCATGACAAAATGTACTAAATACAAAAACATATAATTTAAAAAAAAAAATAAAAATTTACCAAATTAAATCGAGAATCGTTTAAAATTGTTGAACCCAGGATGAAACTTCAAAGATAACTTTTTTGTTTTGTTTTGTTTTGTGTTTTTTCTTTTTAAATCCTACAGAAACGTGCAAATTGTAATTTCCATTTTTGGTTTCAAAAAAGAAACACATTCAGAAAAAGTCTAATGAAATAATGTTAGTATGTTATGTCTGCAAAAGTATTAACTACTTACAAGCTTATGAAAACGTCACCGTTAATAGTTCAACACGTACGTATTTCTTTAAAAATTATTTTTATAAATTTTGTATTTGTGCTCAATTAACGTTTTCTATATAACTTTTTACTTATTATTGTTATATATTATTACGAGAAATTATTGTTCGTTTTATAAGTTCGGTATTATATTCACTGCTATTGTATTGTTAAAATGATAAATACCATATTCTATCTATTCAATTACTGATCAATATATATTAAGACGAAACAGCTAATTAGTACAAGGCGTTAAACGTGTACATTTAGTTTAATACATTTCTTATATTAAACTTAAATAAACAATGTTATTTTTATGGTCAACTGGTTTTGTTATTATTATTTTTTATTTTAATTGTATGTAATTGCTTCTTGAAACAAAGGAATTACATACTGAAAATGTGTTTTTTTTTGTGTGGCATCAGCGATATATTTACAAATTAGGTAATTTGAAATGAGTGCATTATTCGTATTTTTTACAATGAAATATTAATTTAAAAGTTTTATCTACTAAAGCAGAGCCGGTTTGAAGCAAAAATTTGAAGTACTCAAATGTAAAATTTTCGCCTCCACCAGAAAACTCTTATTTCCTTGTTTATTACAACAACAAGATATAT
>JAABKK020000620.1:0-30633 GCA_011634745.2 Catotricha subobsoleta
TTTTCCTAAATAAATTTTCTCCATACAGCTAAGGGCCACCCTAATATATATATAAAAAAAACTTCAAATAAAATTACAATAATTTATCTGATATTAGTACAATGAGTTATCTTTTTATAATATAATCAATGCTGAAATGAAAAATTTCAACTCTCCTTGTAATTAAATTGAGGATAAAAAAATTATTGAAGAAGAAATATAATATATACATAAATATATATGGAGAATTATATTTATCTAGTATGTGGCCACATTATTTATGGGCTCAACGTACATATAATAACTAACATATTTTTAAAATAATAGTATTTCAGTATTACGGCCTACTTTATTAATTGAAAATAATTATATTATTAATACTGAATAAGTACTTAAATTTATAAATGGTTTATTAAAATTATTAATACTATAATTAAATATATAAATATTCCGATAAACAATCAATCGTTACGTCAATAACATAGAATTTCAAATTTTAATTTCACATCGCAAATTAAAGTGAGATTATATTTTTACATTAATTTTATTACCTTGAACGGAGGACGTTAACGTTATAAAATTAGAATAAGAAAGAATCTTCTAGCTTTTCTGATATTTTAAATATTATTTAATTATGTCTTCTTAATTTTGTTCACGTATTAAAATGTACAATCCTATATGGATTACAAATTTATTGTTGAATGCTTTTTCTGGCTAGAAGCATTTAGTTACTCAAGGTGATTCCGATTATCTAATGTTTCGAATATTTAATAATATTATTATTCTTCATCTTTTTTTATATTGTTAGTCAGAAATGTTATTTTTAGTTTGAATTGATTGATTGATTAATAAAATTAATAAATAAATAAATAATTCAATAAATAAATAAGTAAATAAAGTATATTTTTTCCATTTTAATTATAACTTTTTTCTTTATATGAATGAAATTTCATATTCTCATATCGGTGTTCAAGGTAACAGAGTATAGGATGCAGGGGCGCAGACCTGTGTATCGTTCAGGTTAATTAGTATCGCTTTATCAATTTATTTTGTGCGGTAACCTCTCATTTGGTTTTACAAAGTCGGCGTGGCGTCTCTGGAAGAAATTAATCAATGTTTCGAAAAATAATACATAGATTATTGGAAAGGACATGAATTAATATGGTTACGGTTTACTATGCAATTTTAAATTGCAAAATTAAACGGATTGAGAATTGAATTATTTTCCATAAATTTATGTCAATAGACAGTTAGGGCAAATGGCGTGAACGTAGAAGATTCAAAAATATAACAAAATTCGTCATAAAATAATCGGAATTTGACCATAATGTTGCGTTAAATATAACTGACGTAATTTACGAAAACTTTATGGTCAAACTTCGCTTATTCTCCTCGAATTTTATTTTTTCCATGAAATTTGACACTTCTACGTTCACACCAACGTCTACGCTTACGTTCACGCCATTTGCCCTAACTGCCTAATATTGAATGTATGATGGAATCGGTTTTTTCAGTAACATTTTGAAAATTTACAATTTTTCAATAAATATATGAAATGTGGGCATACATACATTGGTATTGGTAGTTTGTTAATCATTATATACAATATATACTTACGTATGTTCAACGTTATACATAAATATAATATAGTGTTTATGAACGATTTTCTTTTATGCATTTGATTATTTTTATTTATTTTTGGTAGTTTTGATAAAGATCACAAATTAATTAAAACGTAAACAACTGAATTAAAAAAGAAATATTGACTAAGACCAAGAAATAAATGAAAGACTGAAACAAAACAAACAATTATTCATACATACCAATAGTTCGATTAACTTATAATTTTTATTGCCTATGTGATAAATATTACATAATTAAAGTATAATAATGTCTGTCATGATGCCGTTTCAAACAAATTTTTCATTATGATAAATAAATGGTAATCAAATAAAAAATGATTTTCTTTTTACTAAAGGTAATAATAATTGATTTATGTATGTTAATATTTGAAAGACTTTAACGAAAATGAATATGATGAAAATAACTCATTAGTAATTTATTGGGCACTGGTCTTATAGTAAAATTTTCATTCGCTATGGAACCTCTAAAGGTCTTCGCATATAACGTATATAATTAACGTACAATTATGCTCCAACGATATAAATTTCCCATAGAAACATATTATAGTAATTTTTTTTATTAATTTTTTTTTTTTTATTTCTCTTCTGTATATGTTGAATGCGTAGTTAATATTCCTATACATTTAGTAAGTAAATAATAAATTTATTGTCTACGGATTCTAATGATATTTAATTAAAAATACGTTAATTAAAAAATTATTATTTCAAGCAATTATAAATATATTGCTTGATATTTTTGTATATAAATGCTTTAATAACGCCACGTAGATACATAAAAGAAAAGCATTAAATTGATTTCATATTAGCATTTTATAATACTTATATTACGTACATTATTAGGGTGACCCAAAGCAACCACTTTCCGTATTATTTCGCGATGATTGTCAACACAGATTGTTCATTTTAGAAAATGAAAGTAAAGTAGACCGAATTTGGGTTCTATTGGAGCAGGTTTGACG
Organism: Catotricha subobsoleta; assembly: GCA_011634745.2. Taxonomy (NCBI): domain Eukaryota; kingdom Metazoa; phylum Arthropoda; class Insecta; order Diptera; family Cecidomyiidae; genus Catotricha; species Catotricha subobsoleta. The sequence continues at coordinate 2,582 of JAABKK020000620.1, forward strand.
TCTATTTCGTTTTTGGCATGTCTTTTATGTCATTTTGACTATTTGTCGAAAACCACAAAATTATGTAGAAAATGAATGTTAAATCAATCATATCATGAGAAACACTGAACTGAATTGTAGAAAATAATTTAGAAATAATATTAAATAAAAACTAAATATTCATTTTTTATTTAATTTTAAGTTATAAATTTTATATTACTGAAAATCAAAATAAAAATTATTGATTTTTTTCTTGTTAAATAAAATAAAAATATGATTAGGATTTTGATTATCATTCAATAATCAATTTAATTGAATTAATAATTAAAATTTTCATTCAATAATCAATGTAATAAAATTAATAAATAAAATTTAAAAAGAAAATTTTAAAAGCCAGCTCTGGTTTTGATTCCAATTTTTTGTTTTTTTTTCTACATCAAATTTTTATTGCTTACTTAGTTAAAAATAAAAAATCGAAACTTTCATTTCTATTTATGTTCATGTACGAAATGATCACCCTATCGTACATATAGAAAAATGTTGAACCTGAAGAATATATTGAACTATTTATTTAAAAAAAAAAATATGTTTTTAGTCGCACATAAACGAGAATAAAATTAAAACAGAATTTAATTAAATAAATCATTATAAACTATTTATTTATTTATTTATTTATTTTTAAATACATATTTATTGATAGCACAAAGGAGCAAACTTTCTTGATAAAATATTTTCTTGTTATTCTCAGTTGTCATCGTTTAAAACCATTTTCAGGTAGATTATAATATTATTACTTGTTCTATATTGCGTACATGAAACATGACCTGTCGTTTATTATTTACGGGAAACATAACTTTGAAATACCAAGTTCAAATATATATTTTAGTTAATTGCCAAAGTCGGAATTGTATAGTACAACGATATATTGTATTAAAATTTATATTAATAAATATAATATACCTAGTTTCAAATATTGGTTCCATTTTGTAGATATTGTAAACATTCTATAATAGGAAAATAATATCCATTGCAATGTTGCTATGTTGTATTCGGCCAATGGGAGCTATATCCATATTGTATGTTTTATGTCCACACCCTAGGGTAATACAATATTTCCAATTTTGAACAAATAAATTTTAAAGCCAGGATTTATTATATGAAACCTTTAGATAAGTTTAGAGAAATTTTTAACCATACGAACATTGAAAATATCAGCTAATATAATAGAACTATGCCCGGTTGAAATTATATATTATAAAATATATATATTTTCATAGTTACAATGCCAGAGGAGAAAGAAATAATATACCTAAATGGCCTATGGAAATATTTCGGTATGGTACCGATGTTAAAAAGTTTATCTACCTACTTCAGATACGAACACATATAATATATATATTCATCTTTTTTTTTGTCTGGATTAATTGCTATTCTTAAAACAAATTAACTTTGGGAGTTACTCACTAAATGATATACAACAGGCCTAATATTTATACAATGAAAATTTTATATTTGTATTATGTATAGTATATACTATATATAGTATAAGTATAGATATCGAATACAAATGTATACTTATTTTCTAAATTTCTGTATCTGCGCTCTTTTATTTGGATCTCTGTTGATTTGTAGGATATTGGAAGGCCTATCCCATATAGTTATTAAAAGTTATAAATGTAATAAAAAATCTTGTATACTTAGTTTTAGTACCAAAATGATCAAATCGATTTTTTTTATCTAAGCTAGATTTTTGTTTCTTATAGTATTAAACGAAGCTAATATACAACTATCGATATATAGATAAAAGTTGAATATAAAAAAAAATAAGAAAAAAAAGGGAGTTAGCTTTATAATCGAGACGGCACAATTCTTTGATCATTGAATGAATCTATTGTCAATAAAACGGCATATATTTTATATGTTTTTATTGAAACAACTCTAGAAATTATGCGTACGGATTACATCTTGTAATAAATGCAATTAATCTTATGTAAAAATGTGGGATTCCACAAAGCAATTTATATTTTAGCTAAAGGCTATTTTGTACACACGACAGATGCTGACAGATAATTTAATTTTAGACATAATACAGCAATTTATTTTGTTCTAGACCACAGATAGAATATTGCATACTATTTATGTATGTTAATGAAACCTTGTTTGCTGCTTTGAATGGCACTTAACTTAGATAATTCTATTGATTCATTGAATATAAATCGTTATGTACAATCTTCAGATCAGTTGCATTGAATCAGATCGAACCAGAGTTCATACTATTTTTAAGGTGCGATGTATAGTTTTAAAGTTGAAAATTAGTGAAATTTTAATTTTTAGTTATTTGAATATTCTATTTTATTCTAGATTATCCAAATTTCAATCACTAGCACTACCTACGGTCTTACTGCAACCAACGATAATTTCTTTTAAATAAGACTTAAAACGGAAATGTTGGGCATATTCAAATGGGAACATAGCTCCAGGCGACATAACAAAAGAAAATGTAATAATTTCTAAACGAAGGTGTGCATAAACAATTTACCTATGACCAACTTCCACTTATTTTCAGAGATATATCCAGCCCCAGTGGTATAATGATTCTAACACTAGGTACATTTTTGATCACCTGGTTTTTATGGGTATATCGAGATGCCTCTGAGATAAGATGTATGGTGAAAATTTTCGTCTCGTAAAATAAGTGGAGATCGGTCATGAATAAATTTTATTATCATTGTAAGTAAAAATGATTCAGAAAGATAATCAATTTAAAAACGACTGTAACTCCGTAAATGAAATAACCTCTGAATCTTTTTTCAACATTCTTGTACTTGTATACTAATAGCGTAATTTTTAAAAAAAATTACTAAAATGCAATTTATTATGTTTTATAAAATTTATTTCACTTTTGAAACTTCTACACATAAATTTAAATTTAATTTCGTAAACAATTTTCGGTCAACATTTCGTAAACATCACGTACCTCGATTTTATTTTGCGAAGAAATAAAAAAATTGTAAAACGGTTTCTTAGTACACTTTGTTACATAATACAGTCGATAACCCAAACTAAATTTAATATGGAGGACTGTATAACTCGGACTTTACGTTATCAATTTATAAGGTGTACTCGGTAATTCGATAAAAAATGATTTAAGTCATTTAGCCAATACAATACAATGAATTAATGTAACAGCAAATATCAATAGCAGACAGTGGTCCGAAGAACGATCGTTGCAAAGAACCTATTGGCAAATATTTTTCTCAAAGTATTACCGTGAAAGTCAACGTACTGCATTTTTTCAGACATATATAATTTCAAAAACGCCAATAATAGACCATCAATACTTTGTATTTTCAATATAAATACACCAATATTAACTATCTTATTAAAGTCCTTGTATGCCGCATGAACTTCACTCCAATCATCTAGAGAGCTCGTTATGAAACTAATGTAGTTGAGCACCGATCTATGTCATCAAAGATAATATGATGTCATTGTGGTTGAATTTAAAAAGAAATCAATATATTATGGGGTAAATAAGGTTATTTGCCTTGGATACTGGATAGAGTTTTATTGTTGATTATTTGTTTCTACTATTTTTGTTAGCAACATAATAAATAACTAATATAAAATGAATGGAATAGGGCCAATGCACAATTATTTATATGTACGATATGCTTGGAAAATATATTTTTATATTCAACTAAATAGGACATTGAAGATGGTGGTAAAGATGTTAATAAATGATTACATTTTTTAATGTGCTATATTTCTTATTATTTAATATCATATGGCTCTAGAAAATGTTAAGGAAAATATAATTCACTTATAAAAACGAATCTGAAACACTATTAAAACCTTTTGCAACTAGGATCTCAAATATTTTTATAGTTTAACCAAAGAATATGTACTATAGAACAGAAATATGTCAAAAATATGTCTGCAAGTTTTACTAACGCATGATGATGAGAGCGAGTGCGAGAAAGGTTAAAAATATATAGAAATGACAGCAGTTTAAGTGAAAAACACTTAAACTTTTGGCAGAATTTTTTTGTATGAAAATAAATTATTTTTCCTTTCTATAGTACATATTCTTTGGTTTAACATTAGCTAGAACCAAAATGTAAATAATAATTATTATTGAGCTTTTTTAACATAAAGGCCAACGAAATAATCAGGATTTATGAATGAGTAAAACACACAAAAAAAATCGCGAACGTATTTTATGAACTTATACGACAAAAATATTTAATTTGAAATTGAGAATGCATTAACAAATGAATGAATAGTATATGAATTCTTTAAGAACTTAAGAACAACTTTATTAACGGTTATTAATTTTAAAATTCTGTTGTTGTTAAAGGCAAGCTTAAATAATTGATAAGCAGTGTTGCAATATATATAGAAAAAAATAAAAAAAATAGATAAAATGAGATAATGAACATTGTAGCTATCTAAAAACTATATAAATATCTGATTATCTAGATAATCCTATAATATCTAGATAATATTTAGATAATTATTTTTAGATAAGTAGTGATAAAATTATCTAGATATGTGTAACACTGTTTGTTAACCAAATATACATAATTAGCGTCTGATAATTTTCTAATCACAAATTTGTTAATACGAGATTTTGTTTAAATAAGTATAAGTGTCAAAATAAGTAATAAATAGCTAGGTAGGTACTTAATTATAATAAATAAGTACTATATATGGTAGAGTAATTTGATCTATGAATCATCCAAAAATAGATCGGATAATTTTGATAATAATTGTACCCTACACTTATTTGCCCAATAATTTTTGAAAATACATACCTATACATTTTAATTTAATAATTTATTACGCGGCCAAATTTACTCTGCTCATGAATTATTCGTGTCTAATCGCGCCACTTCCACAGTTATATACTCTGTCCAAGTCTCTGTACCATGACAGCGGCAGACTAACCACACTACATTTTCCACAGAATAATACGGTGCCTGAAAATTAAATAAGTCTTTTACTTGTCTTTTGTCTGAGATATACATTATTTCAAGCAAATATATTATGTGGGTATCTGCATTTTCGCTCAATTTTTCTTTTAGTGTTTGTTTCCAGAATTATAGAAAGTAGTTAAATCGAACCTACATAATATATACAAACTATACCTCAATTGATTTATTATCTATATATTCTGATATTTAATTAAAAGCTCGTCAATCAAATAATTCACATTACCAAAGGCGCATCGATAAATTTATTATTCGTCAGTTTTGAACCCATACTACGAACTATAAGTACTTTGTACTTAGTACATATATGTTTTAAATGACGTAAATTGAAATCATTAAATAAAGATACCTCATTCATTAACCTAAAATAAAAATAAAAATAAAAATATATTCCACTAAGTATTTATTAGAACATTATGTGAGACTAAAATGAATCTTCATTAAATTTTTTCTATTTAAAGTATTTGTTAATAAAATTATTAAAACCGCGAGGTTCCATGATAAATGTTGTTGTTTTTTTTTGCGTTGGTGTGATTAAATACCTTATCAGGTAAATTATAGTATAGTTTCTTGTTCTATATTGCGTATATTAAACATGACCGATCGTTTATTTTTGAAGGAAAAACATAATTTTTAATATATTCAATTATTCAATAAAATTTATATAACACATATATATAAATGTGATTAATTGTTGAACATTATGGTTGTATATTTTATAGATTCTATAATTGGAAAATAATTTTCATTCTGTGTTGCTATGTTATACCAATGGAAATATGATATCTATATTACATATTTTATCTATACATCCAACTAATATTCGAAATATTTAATGTGCACAATTAAATTTTTAAATGGGATATTAAGTTTACAATTAGGTACACAATAAAAATAGATTTTATTCCACTAGGCATTATTCCAGAATCATGTGGGAAGTATTACACGAGGTGCTATTCCACAAAATAATGAAAGTGGGTACTATTCCATAATTTATGGGTACCTACTAATATAATTGGTTCTATTCCAAAAGCCTCGTATTCATTCAGTATTCACTGACCCCAGTGAAAAATACGAATATCACAGTTTAAATTTTAATAGTATTAGTTTGTTCTCAATGTATCTATAATAATATAAATATTATATGTCTATATAGTGGTTCATGTTAAGTCAAACTAAATCTATAAATTGTGTTTTTTTATGCTTTGGTCTTTGAATAATCTTGTTCCTTCATTATACTTAATAAATGTAATCTAAAATCTAATATACTTAGTCTTAATACGAAATGGATCAATTCGAAAAATTATCATTTGAGATAGATTTTGTTACACATTTATAAACAACAGCAGCAAGCAATAAAAACAACCCTATGATAATATAAGTTTAGCATTAAAACAGAAAGAGGGAGTTAGTGACAGACTTTATCATATAATATATTATATCTAACTTCGGTTATACATGGCATTTTGGTAAATGACAAAACCTTATGTTCCTTAGGGGTATAATCAAACATAAGCATTTTGTATAGGTACCTATCTCTATATGTACAGTATGCACGATAACATAACCGAATATAATATAAATAGAGCACATAGGAGCAATAAAAAACATGAAAAAGAGCTTCAGTTGCAGAAATGTTGTGTGTATATGTGTAACATCCATTAAACAACAGGGAAAAAAAAATGGCCAAACAAAATTTATTAATTATTTTTTATATACAGCATGAACTGTGTCGCCCAACATAAAAATATATTGCATTCCTATTAAAATTGTTTTCTTTCTAACCAACATTATTTTAAAAAATAATAAATGTGGTCTGGCTGAAATGCCTTTGCATGTGCCTTTTCAAAAGTTTAAGTGCAAAATTAAATAAACTAAAACATTGAGGATGTCTGTTACAGAGATTAAATATTATATGTATATAGTGTATATAGTGTACATATATTTATTTTTTGTTGTTTTTCATGGTAGAAATATTTTTAATATTAATTCTTATTATTTTGTGGTATTTTTTTGTTACTGCGGAGTTTATTTAGAAACAATCTCTTATTTGTTTCTTCAATTGGTATATTTATTCATTTATTATCATACGATGCATTTCGAGCATATCCCCTCATCAGGTTAGTACTAGAAACTGAATAATAAAAAAACTAAATAAACAGTACCTACCGAAAAAATACCACAAAATAATTTAATAATATTATTATTCATTTTTATTTTAAATAAATTTCTGCTTATATGTATGATTAGTAAATAAATAAATAAATAAAGAAGACGAATACAACATTTTCTTTCGAATAATCACAACTTATATTATAATTAATATCTTATACCTAAACTAAATTCTAAAGTTTTTATGTCGTGAAATAAGTAACAATTATGGGTAGCCATAAAATGAATTGTGGATGAAGAATTGAAATACAAATTTTACGTATCCTGTATGACATTATGACTTGAATAAAATCATTTCGATTTAATGATTTCAAAATAAGTACACTAAAATAAAGAGAATGTAAATATTTTATTTTTATTTATCAAGAAATACCTACTTTTCTGTGTACATAAATTATAATATGTAAGTATATGAATATTATATGACTTTTATAGAATTATTACCATAGTAGGAGCTTTTTTTTACGTAGGGAGAAAGGTAATTTTATAACCGAGAAAGGGAGAGATAAGAATAGACCATTTTTCGAAGAATTCTGATCGATTTTTCGAAAATTTATTTTACTCTGGATAATTCCAGCCCTAGCTTGTAAAAGGCGATGAAGCCTTATAAACTATATAGCTTTAAAATATTAGAAATAAGTTCTTATTTTCAAAGTTAAAATATTTCTGGTGTAAAATAAAAAAAATAAATAATTCTAAATAAGTATCATGTCATTATAAAAACTAAATAACAAACTATTATTATAATATTATATAACATGTAAGTGGATTATGAGCTTTTCTGCAATATTTGATGTATTATTGGTCATATTCATGGTTTACTATTTAAAATTTAAAATTGTCTTCAGGGTCTGTATTTTATTTTCCTATTTGGAATTTCTATGAAAACTGCTTACATTCATATTACATATAACACTTAATGTTATACAATATACATTCTCAAAATCTCAAATCCGGTCTACTTGGATATATTAAATTCGAGTAAAACTTCATGAATATGATGACCATAAAAGCTATTTTCATTCGCCCCTCTGCTCTTTACTTCCTCTAAGCAGTCATTGATATTGGTACAAATAAATTTCTAACAAATATAGCACATTTATGTTTTATAGTTTGTAATTGATTCTATTTTATCACATAGTCATGGTCAATGTATTATAGTATAATTGTGGTATGCAAAATCATTTGTGACGCAATCCATTAGTTTAAATATATATTTAATGGAAACCACATATGGTTACTGTGATTGGTAGTTTCATGGCAAATGCCATAACCAAAATAAAAATATTAATATATAATAATAAAAAAAAAAAAATTAGTAGTCTATGTATATAATAATTTTTGTGTCAATTTCAATTGGCTTATTCAATAGTTGTATGTGTGCTAGCACAATAATCAATTAAATGCGTACTCATATTATGTCGCTTACATATTTTGTGTATTTTAACCAAATGTGCAAAAATAATATATAATACTGAATAGGAATTATGCTCTTCGATGTAGAGTAAATCGAATCAAACATTCGATTTGAAATTTGTTCGATTGGACATTGAATTGAAATTATGTTTGCGTCTTAAATCGAAGAAGATTATTATTTTCTCAATACGACATTGATATTAACTTTTAAAAAAATGAAAATAAAAATCACTCTTAGTTTCTATTTACACAAGAACGAAATTATAATAAATAAATTATTGCCATAACTCTTTGTAGTAAAATATACATATACCTACTGCTGTATTAACTAGACGCTACTTACACTTTGTTTTCATTAAAACTTAACATAAACTAATATTTGTAATAAACAGTCAGGGTATACTTACTACAATTGCCTTTAGGGGCGTCACTATAGATAAATTATTTAACAATAATTTAATGGCAAGTGCCGCATTTGTCGCAAAAAACTCTATAACAAGATATAAAACATATCTAATTTGAATTTATGTTTGTTAATTTTTTTGTTTACATTTAAAATTATTAGGAATATTAAAAAAAATCAGAAAATATATTATTATACATATCTAGATAGGTTTCTTATTTTATATTTATATAATAGCAAATATCTACAGAGTTATCAAATATTCAATTCTTTATAAGTATCTATATTTTTGTGACGTGTACTTTTTTCTGATGATACTGATTGCTGATATCCCATTCTATGAATAAAACAAAATTAATGAGAAAATAACGAATAAAATATCGATTATCAACGTTTATCACAAATTTAATTGGAACATGAATTTTTATATTTAAATGTTTTGTTTTTCTATTCTTTTCTTTAATTATATTATGTATATGTTTTAACTGTTAGACTATAATTAAAATATATCGATTGAGTTTATTTTTATTAGAATCAGTTTGTTAATTCTGAAACTCAATCATTTAAAATAGGCCTAATATTAATTAATAAAATATATATTATATATATTTTCATTCTTGCTGACATGATTCTGAAAATACCTATCCAAAAATTATTATATTTGACCTCACCTTAAACTTTCCACGTATTTATTTCAATGTTGTATATTTCCATTTATTTGAAAAAGAAAAAAAGAATTGTTATTAATACATCGGATGTAAAAATATTCATTATACGGGATAACATAAAAGTTATCGGTTAAACATTCTATAATGTGTGGATGAATGAGAAATGTATTTTTGCTGCGATATTATATTTCTTTGTTCTTTAGACAATAAAATTATATTACTAGAAATTGTTCAAGAATAGATACGATTCCAAAAGAAAAACAACAGACAAAGAAAATATATAAAATAAAAAGAAAATAGCAACGCTCGTACTTAGGAAGCGGCTCGTGTCATGAGGGCTTATTAGCCCCTCAGAGCTGTAAGAAATAGTAGATAAACAAAGAAATTAAAAATATTATATTATTTACTTTTCCTTCATTTTAGAATTTTTTTAACTTTTTCAAAAGAACCAAGCATTAGTTTCTTGCTTTTACTTTCTTTCCATCACTTCTTTTGGCTGTGTTGATTTTTCTCAGAATTTAGCAAATGTATATCGGTCATCGATCCACCAAAACACGTATAATTTTATTCTCTTGGAAATATTTGAAAAGTAATTTTTGCTTTGTGAAACCCGACTTGGTCATATTGTTTTTTTTTTTATTTTCAGGATTGAGTGAACAAATCGAATTCAGAATATCCATATTTTTTTTAGAATAAACTTCTGTGTCTTTTAGTTGATCTATGACCAATATTCTACCACTAAATCCTGAGAGAAACTTATTTTTTTTAAATGAATACTAATGACAAAAATCTTGCTTATTCAGTTATTCCGCTTCATTCGTTTCTTATAATCTCGTTTTTACTTCAATTTTGACAAAAATCAAGTATAGGGTTTCGTGATATTTTTTTGGATCAATAATGGGAGATTTTTCTAAGTTACTACATATTTTAATAATGATATGAACTGTTAAAAAATTCATACCATACAAGCGCTTACAGTGTATATATTCCAACCTCTATAACATTAATTACGCAGTTCAAAGTCCGGCCGAACCGGACACGGAACCGAACTATGGCATTTAACCGAACTCTACCGAACCGAACTTTAAAAAAACATTTTTAAATGTTAAATAACAATAATTTAGCTTTCAAACAAATATTGCAGGCAAAGATATTGTAAACAATTGCAAGTCAATATTTAAAATCAAAAATACGACTTCTTGGATATCAAATCGTCGTTAAAATTTTCAAAAATCTTCATATCTTCAACATTACTTAATACAATCATAAGTAATAACTATAGAATGTTTGTGGGGCCCCGTTAATCACCGCAAATGTAGTTCTGACAGCAGGGAGAGGTTTATCCGGTTATTCCATTGATACGACTCTCTTCTGGAGGTACACTGGTTTCCAGGAAAATTTATGTTCAAGTTCTACCACGAAGACAGCCATTGGGCAACCAATTGCATGACCAACTAAATAAATAAATAAATAAATAAGTATCTATATATATCACGATATAGATCGTTATAGATTTGCGTGACGCTCGTTAGCAAAAATCATCATGGTTTTGTTGTCAATCGATATCGTTAATCATAACGATTATTAATGATATCGATATTAATTAATTTTTACAATAAATCAACATAATAAACATTTAACCAAATATTTTTAATATATCTATTCGGTTAGGCAAATATTTACTGTAAAAATCAACATTTTTTTTTTTGGTTTTGCTACATCCAAATACTTTTTTTAATACATTATTTAATAATATAAATTTCTTTTAAATTGTTCGATATATATATTTTTTATTTAAGAACAGAATAAATAATGAATTAATTTAATGTTTATAAACATAGTAAGAGCCTGAAATAGCATCTAACTGATATGTTTAGCAAAAAAATATACTGAAAATGTTTGACTATTAATTAGACAACGATTTGAAATATTCTATTCTAATAAAACATTATTGCTTCAGACATTTATTAATTTAACTGGAAATACTATTAATATTAATAATATAATTGATATTATTTAATAAACCGTCAATTACAATTAATTTATAAAATAATGTAAGAACATTTTTTCAATAATTTCGATACAACATTTAACAATGTCAATTAAATGGAATTGAAAGAAATGCACAGTACTGCTGGACATCAAACAATAAAACTGTACACTCTCAGAAAATATTTATTGCTCAGATGAAGTCAATAAATTACTAATTACTACATATTCATACAATACAATGTTCATAGATCAAGGTACAGATACAAATATATCGTAACTGTAAGTATATACATGAATATTCGAAGGTTGAGTAAGTATATAAAAGTAAATGCATAAGAACCCGTATGTACAAAGTTACACAATAAGTTAAAATGCTAACGCTTATCTATGTAATACACGTACACGTACATACTATAGGTAGATGTTAGGTACGTACAATAATGTCAAGTGTTGCCTGTCAAAATGATTTATGAATTACTTTATTAATTGCTCAAGTTATAAATTTTTCTTCTTTTTTTTTTTGTAATAGGTTTCTGCTTTGAAATTAGATGTTAAAAAAACTTTCGCTGCAATTACATATTTGAAAATGGAAACAGGTATACAAAATAATATTGGATTGTAAAGTTTTAAATTAGTGATTTTATGAATTTATTTTAAACTGTTATCTTCTCAAATGTTCTACTTATGAAAATGAAATCATAATTTAAAAAAAAAAAATCCAAATACTTACATTCCATTTAACTTTTTATTACCTCATTTTCCATTGGTTATCAACCATATCTCATGTCTCACCAATAATAAAAACAAAATACGTTAGTCATACGTAGCTGCTGTTTTCTTCTATATAACGTGTAAATTTCATGAACATCAAACAGGCGGATAGGACATTAACACACACATTCTTATTATTATTATTATTATTTTTCTCCCTTGAATGATATTAATTTCCTTTTCATGTTCACCAACTGACAACTAATTTTGGTTTTTGTTCAATGTCCCCTAAGATTTAGAAAAAAAAAGAATGAAAAAAAATCATATTTTTACAATAAAAGGAAACTGAAGACGTATTTTTATACGCTTCATATCACGCTTTCAATTTTTGTTACCATAAAAATTCTCTCACCAGTAAATAAATCTCAATTGTTTTATATATATATAATATATATAGTTTTTTTTTATATTTCTATATAAAGGCTATACATAAAAACTTCCATATTATTTTAAATATTTTGTTTTATTTGAAGGAAAACATAAATTATGGATTTAAGTTTCACATTGATTTTGTAGTTTTTTAATTGGTTTAAATTAAAAAAAAAAAAAAGAAAAAAAATTATGGAAAATATTAAAGCGCCTTCCGGTTACTATATTGAAATATATTCTACAGTCAGATAATGTTTAAAAAAAATTGATTTAGATTTTTAAATTGACAAAACTTATAAATTAGACCGTTTGATTAGAAAATGAGATATATTATCACCCCTATTTAAAGCAAAACATATTTAAAATAGATATTCTTTAATCCATTGATTGCAGCAATTGGTTAATACAACATAGATTTAATATCAAATGTAAAAAAATAAAATAAAAATGTATACAATAAAAATGCAACCCGTATTTTAAAAAAATATTTATTTAAAAATCAGTCAGCAACAGCAGTCATTATTTATTTGGTAGTTTTATTACAATAGCAAATAGCTTTAAATCATATGGATAATACTACTTAATATGAATGCGGAATGCCATACATTTACAATAAAATCTCCGACCTCACTGTATATTATTATTTATTTATTTATTTATTTTTTCATGATAATTTTTTTTTTCTTTATTGACATTTATTTCACTAAAAATTTTATTTAACATTTTCAATTATTGATGATTCACCCGTTATTTTAAAATTTATTTAATGCGGCTTAAAAACTTTCGATTTGTAATATAAAAATCGTGTTCTAGAAATAAAATTCAAAAACAGAATGTAAGCAGTAGGTATATATAGTTATAATTGTAATCGTTGGCCGTATTAATAATATTAAGATGGCAATTTGCACACGTCTTATAAATGCTTATTGAAAAGATGAAGAAAAAAAGAAACTGTGAAAGACAAAAGTGAGTAGGTAGGTTAACTAGAAAATCAACATCTAATATCAAAACGGTATTAATAAAAAAAAAAAAATATAAAATGAAATATGCGAATAGTTTACAAAAGGCCTTGGACAATAATAATTTGAAAAAAAAATGCGATTTGACATTTTAAATCAAATCAAATGATAATGTTTAATGCATAAAAATCTAAATAAAGCATTGAAAAATGATGATGCAAATTTTGATTATAGAATTTTCTATACACTGCATGTAACATATCGTATATGCTATATAAGCTTAATAGTACCATGAATAAAATTGATGGTTAATTATAATTGAATTTCAAATTTAAATTACAATTTTGTATATAAATTGATGGTGGTACCAACAATATTATTTTCAATAAATTTAACAAACAAAATTAAATTTTATGGTGTGAATGTGTACACTGTACAGCAATGAGGTATATATATGCATAAATACATATTATGAAATATAAATTATCATATCTACATAAAATATGAGGAAAAAAATTAAACAATTTGTTTTATTATTTACGATTATATTTACTTATATTCATATATACAATTATATATATATATATTTATATACCTTACCTATATATATTTATATGTAGATAGAGAAATATAGGTACCTTCATCATATATACACAGTTCAGTTCTATCTAACCAAATCAGCATTTCGTGTTTCAAACATATTATTACATTAACACAAAAGCAAAATCCATTCTATCCAGACAAATGAACATGACGAATTTATTAACGCTTTTTGTGGTTTATGGTTAAGATAAATAATGCCTGACTAATAACATGGATATAATAATAATGTGATTATAGAGTTTGCGTATCGCAAACCATGAGATATTATTATATGAATGTTGAATGTACACTAAGTATTATTTAAAACCTCGGGCTTTCTTATCGAAATGAAAGATTTATAAAATAATAAATAAGTTTTTATTTTTATTTATATTTTTTTTTTTGTGTTATTATATATTACTTATATATATATGGGGTATTTTATGAAACAATGTCGGATTAATATAGCTCAAGGTATCCTCGGGTTTGCTTTTGTTTTGCTTTATTTCATATTTTTATATTTTTATATTTTTAGGTTATTGCCTGAATGTTTTATTGAATATTATACCAATATCTAGCAAATTTTTATTGGTTAGTTGTAGGTATTGCAATCACGTTTAACGTATAAAACTCTCAAAAGTTTATTAGAATTCTGGGGAAGAAATTTTTTGATTCTTTTTTTTTCATCACACTAACCGATCGATAAATTAAAGTGATGTAGAACAGTGCGCATATAGCAATGAAATATATTTAATGGTAATGATATTATTCGATTTTTCTTGTTTTTTTTTTTTTATTTTCCAACAAAAGATGGGTTGTTCATTCTGATGGAAATGAAAAATAATCATAATATCGTATTTTTCTATAATTATTTTTGTGATAAATATAAAATAACACGAAATTTATATCATGACAAAAGAGGTGGGATACTACTTGGAGTCTTGGCCTCATTTGTACCATAAATATATCTAATTATGTATCGGAATATTTTAAGGATAAGGTGGCATTAAGTATGGTATGAGACCTCTTATATACCCTGGAATCTATTGGTTTGTGTGAATTGCAAACCATTACAAGGTATAAAAAAAAATCACAAAGGTAATAATAGAGATTTTTGTATTGCTGGAAATGATCGGATTACACCAACAACTTTACATGGTTAAAACTAATCAACATAAACAATAAACATGAACACATTTTCTATCTAGAGAACTACTGTAGATATAATATACTCATAATCATAAGAGCTTCTACCCGTTCACTATATAAGTATAAGTATTTACATTTTCATGGCACATTACGCAACCACTAATATGCAATCAAAATAATGTTATACCGCCTTACTAGATTATTTATTATCGCTGTATATTTTCGTAATATAACATCTGTACGTATTATATATTATATTTATCTAATATCAGATAATGTTTATATAACAATTTTTTTATTCTTTTTTTCATTTCACATTCGTCGTCCACATGATGATTACACTCTGTGGAAGAAAATATTTCAATAATATAAAATATATTTCTATTTTTCTTTTTCGAATAAAATCTGAATTTTAAATTAAATAAATCTATAAAGAAAAAAAATTAAATAATATACTAAGAACTGTGTTTATATGCGTGTCTGTAGCCATGTCTTTTTTTTTCTTTTTGAAATAAAATCAAATAAATAAAATCATAATATGCTATTAAAAAATTTCTATTGGAAGAGATTTAATTTTAAAATATTTTAATAAAGATTATTATGAAGATATTTTTCTTTGAAAACCTGGCGGTTGTAGATCGTTCTACCACGATTATGTTAAACAGATGAGGTGGTAGGTTCTCAGAAAAAATTTCAACGGTTGGAAAATAATAATATGCTGAAGTGGTTGAAGATAAGCACACGTTTTATGTTAAACAAGTAATCAATGCAAAACATACTGAAAACACCAAGCTGACAATATATTTGGATACACAAGCTTCATTTTATATTCATAAGAATAATTTTGCCGGCTATTTTTAAACTATATTGCTATCGAGATTTTGGTTACAAAAAACGAAAACAGTCAATATTATATAAAGAAGGAATAAAAATTATTCTTTAAAAATACATATGACTTAAAATTTATTTCGATAAATCTTATTATTCTAAGCATGATGAAAACTATTGTTATGAGAAGTTTGGAATATATTTATTTATTCCTTAGTTTTAATCAATCAATTAAATTATAGAGATTATTAGGATTGACGTAGACTGTGCAGAGACGCCAAGTTTGTAGTTTCGAATGGAGTTTACGCTGAAATAAGGTTGAAAAGATACTATTTGGTCACCTTCCTAAATTCGTTGCCCCTAAAACCGCGTAAGTTGTTGGCGTTTTAATCCAATTACATTGATTTTAATCATGACCATGATAGATGGATCTAATAATGCGATTATAAATGCAATACAAAGTCTTTTAGATTTAGTATTATTTCTTTGTTCTTTTCAAATGTTTTCAAAAACGATTTGTACTAAAAACTCAAAGAAACAATCCTGTACTTCCTTACTATCTAGTACCTACGATTCTTAATCCACCCAAATAACAGGTTCTTCTAAAAAAAAATATGCATATAAGGAATGTCACTTGTCTAGCGTAACCTCATAATATATTTAATTTAATCAAAATCAGGGGTATCGTTGTCGCGAGATAATAGAAAAAACAAAACCTGTAAAAATTAATATTTTCTGACACTCAACCTCATTTTAAAGGATGTACAAATAACGCACGACTACAACACCTAACTCCATTTATATATTTATATCTATGAAAACGTACCATTGCTTCTGTAATTCGCATTTTAGATAAGAAATCTAGATTCACTGAGAAATAATAGTTTATTTAGTATATCTCAATTGATGCAAAGAATGAGATGATTGCAAATAACTGTACGTAGGCAAAATTACACTTGAACTAAAAAAAAAAAATATTTAACTTTGTTATTTGTAATTTATTTTGGTTCAGCGACCAAGTGCAAATGATTCACCGGTTTATTTAGCATCGTTTAAATATTAACTTGCTTAATTTTTTTCTAAATATTCAATTAGCGTCTTCGAGCAATGATTCAGAGAGACTTTAAATGTATGCAAGTTGTTTGTTCTTTGCTAAATAACTTATCCTAAAGTTCTCTCTGAATCATTGTTCGAAGAAGCTGAATGAAGATGAGAAAAATATAAAATAGCGAGTAAAATATACATAAATATTTGTTACATATATTGTATATATTTGGAACAATCTGCTGTACAGACAATTTATGTGTTACAATGGATTCACTATAGCCGTCCTGTAGATAACGATTTGTTAATTAAAGGATACGCCTGGACAATCCTTCAGTTCGTTGCTTAATTTGCCAAAACATATCACTGTAGTCGCCAGCAAAATTTTACGTACCGCTATTGTTAAAAGTTGCAGAATTGTTAGTTTGACGATTTTAGGTTTATTACCGATTTATCTTTTTTTCTAATTTTTGTAGTAATATATTATGAATAAATTAATTTCTTTGGTTTGTAATCAATATACATAGCTCGATATTTTGTAAATTCAAACTTCCCGACCATTTACAGGTATCTCACCAAGACCCTTTTTCTAATAAGAAAAAGTGACCTTTTATATCTTTCTTTTGGTTAATAATTTGTACGTAAGAAAGAAACAGAAGGCCATTTTTTCTTATTAGAAAAAGTGACTTGGTGAGATGCCTGCTTTTATTGTTCAAGTTATCGACATTCTACTGTATTATGAAACAAAGTGACGAATAAAAATTATGCAATACATATACAATAGATTCAAAAATACACGTACATACGACTATATGACTATGTGATATCATATATATTTGCTTAATACATTGTACTTAGTATACTAAACCCTGGGAATGAAATAAAATAATACAAAATAAAACATAATGTGGTCTTCTTAACTTTTAATCTTAATAATAATAACATTATTATTATTATGTTATGTATATAAAAACGAGAAACTCGTATAATATTACGTCCGCAAACCATATTAATGTTAATTCCACTCAACAGTAGGTTTATTACATACACAGCTACCTTAATAATATATAAAAACTTTATATTTTATTTTATTTTTTTTAAATATACAATTTCTGTCAATGTTATAATATGCAGCATGTTATACCAGTTTACCCTAAAAAAAAAAAAAAAAAAATGGTGATCACGTACATACTATTTAATATTCTTAGAAGCGTATCTAGGCAGAATTACAAACATTTCTTGAGAGAAGCTTATATAGTTATATTAAATGTATATATCACCAACATTCAACATAACATAAATATAGCAACACAAAAAAAAAGAAGAAAATACGAAACGCTAAGTAGAGAATATTTTCGTGACATTTTTTTAAAAGAAAATTTAATGCCATTTACGATGTAAAAATATAAAATATAATTTAGTTTTCATATTAGAATATTGATATGTGTGCTGGGTAGTCAACAAATGCAGCAAATTTATTTTGAAGCGCAAAATAACATTAGTTTCGCCCAACAAATTTTAATTAACTCAATATAATTTTTGATTTTTCTATAATTATTATTTATACCGTGCGAGAATATTGAATAGGTATATTTTTATACTTCCACAAAAAAAATCTATTCGATATGTATTGCTTCGTTATTTACTATTAAAATTTATCGCTCGTGTTTTTTGTTCTGAATAAATTCTATACATTACCCTAAAGGTAATTCCAGGTCAATTTAGCCGAAGGGCTATAGAATATTCAACGGTTTTTATGTCCTTGTTTATATTATTGTTATTACCATAATGAAGCATTTGATACGTACTTCAGCCTTTTTCTTGCGTTTACAAAAAAAATAAATATTTTAATATGTATAAGAGTTCGATCATAAAATTCGATCGTAATATTTTGAGGTTTTTTTTTTTATTCATTGTCCATTTTTTGAAAATACCTATTGTAACATATATTAGTCTATTTTAGTCACCTCTCGAGAAATCTCCCCTCGCCCTAGCGATCGGACGTATTTTATGTTCTGATAGTAGAAAAATAGTATCTATTATAATAGATATAACATTCATTATATATCTCAGATACTTTGCCTTGCATCTTGCAAGACAATCTCAAATAGATAAGATATGATTACTATTTAAGCAAATTTGGAGACATTTTTTTAGATATTTTTGAAAAAATTAAATTTTTGTATAAGTGGTCATTTTATTATACGTTAAATGTGATTTGAAATTCGTTTTAATACCAGACCAAAATATAATTTGAAATAAAATTTAATAAAATAAATTCCATATCTTCAATTAATTAGAAAATTACAAATTTTGTATTATGAATTTTGAATGTTATGATTTTTATTTTTACTGATCAATGAGCTAAAAACGATCTACAAATCTAGGTTAAGTGTTTTTATGCGATCTAATTACGATCAGTTTAAAATTATTACCAATTGATCCAAGTAGAATACGCAGATAATCAGAAAAAACATCTATAATATTCTATGCAAAACACTGAGTGTTTCATAGAAAATAATATCTTAGACATTATCATCTGAAATATTTCACAGTTTAAATATCTCTACTTTATTATAAACGTGAGGCACTGTAGATTTAAACTATATAATTAAGTTGTGGATTAATTAAACCTATTACATTTAGTTAATTTTAATCAATTCCAAAATAACATAATGTACATAAATTTTATTTTACATGTCATGCTTTAAAAAGAAAGAATGTTGAACATAATATATAGCAACATTGAAAATCTATCGTCCGTATTTTTTTAGTGAAATTATTATTTAATAGATAGCCTTTCTATACAACATTATTCTATATTTATTCTCGCCTCAATTCAATCTCATATATAGAGTCAATTTTATTATAATCTTTCTATCCTTAAATGGTTGAACAACGTACATACATATATAGGTAATGATAATTAAATAAGCAGAACCCTTTTTCCATTGTACATTAATGTAAAATGTGAAAAGCCAGGCGATCTTTAGTATCCGACTATGTATATCTAAACATATGCATATGATATCAAACCATAATATAAATAAATAGGTAGGCTAAACCATAATAGTTTACGATTATGCATCATAGTTCTTTTTTTTTAACACATACATTGTATTCTTATTTTTTTTTTGGTTATGGTTAGTGTTATTTATGAAATATTAATGTATAATTTTTTATGATTTATTAATGAACCGTTTTGACATTTAAATTCAATTATATGAAATTTAATTACCTATTTAATCACAGATCTCACACTGCATTTTATGTGTGTGCTTCAATTAATTAAACATTGAGCAATACATTTAAACGTGTGTAGAGAATTTATTAGTAATAGGCAGTTAAAAAAATTAGTCTTACTTTCTATTGTTTAATAAATTTCACAGTTTTCCTTGCTAAAATTCAAATCCAAAAAAAAAAAACTAAAAAAAAAACAGCCTCGCACGATAAACAAAACGTTTAAATACTTTTAATCATAAAACATGAGTTGAAATATTTTGTTTTTATGAAAACAAATTATTATTCAAAGTTGTTATTAGTATAGAAGAGGAACTATATAATCACCATATTGTGAATCCATCAGAAGGCCAATTTTACCCTACAGGCGATTTTAATTTAAAGAGAATACACGATTCTCGACGTGATTACAAATAAAAAAAAAAAAAAAAGAAGAAATCCGAAGGAGGTATTTTAAATCGTTTTTTCCTTCCTTCTGTCTATTAAGAAAGAAAATGTATATTTTTAAAAATTTAAAACCCCACATCGCTTAATTTCTTCTTCTTCTTATTCTTCTTTCTTTAATTTTTTTTTTTTCGAATCGAAAATTATTTTACCTGCTGTATTATAATTATATATGCGACTTTGTATTAATATTTATTCCATGCTATGGCAATGCATGCTATGTTTCAAGTGAAACCTGAAACAAATTTTGAAGTCAATGAGGCGTAGTTTTCTGTACAGGGATTATATTCGAAACAGCTGATAGGCATCAGCAATTTTTTGTGTGTTCTTTTGTTATATTTATTCACATTTCAACTTGTTTTCTTTGAATAAAGATCCATAATAATATGTGATGCATCATTCCTTGTTCTACCAGTCAGTATTTTTTTTTTTGTTTTTTCTTCATTTTTTTTTTATGCTTTCCAAAGAACTATTGTTTATGCATAATGAAGAAAACCGAAGAAAAGAATAAAAACCATGTGGATTCTATTTAATTTAATATACTTACTTAACGAAGTTTGTAGCAATCAGTTCTTATATATATAAGTATGGTATCTTCCTACGTAAGTACATACCGAAAATAACATATTGTTGAAGAAATATTTAAATATGAAATATTTGCTAAAGCACTTAAAACATTTAAAGATGAACTAAAAAAAAAAATGTCATTATGACTGTAAAAAAAAATAAATGAAATAGGTGCCTCGTAAATATTATGAGAGTGGTGTGTTTGTCAATTTCATTTCCTGAGATGTATTAATTTTGAATAAAAACGTATATGTAATTTTATAACTTGAAAACCACAAACATATTTTATTTTATTTAGTGCTAAGGCAGGCCATCTCTTATGCAGACGTTGTTAAGCTTCATTAAAAAAAAAATTATTATGTCACGATAACGTTATGCCCGACAACAGACACACAATGTAATATGATATTTTTTTTCCAATATCTGAAAAAAAAAAGAAGAAAATAATAATAATAATAATAATAATAATGAAGAAGAATTGAGATTTTTACGTTTGAAACGATGTTAAATTAAATACTTAAACACGACATTCTACTTATAAAATTGATGCTTTAGTTTGAAAATTGGTTTGACTTTTATTTCAAAACGGCTTAATTGCTGTGTGAGAAACACATTTTTAGAAGCTAACTCCACTTTTATAATAGGATGCATTAATAAATAAAATTGAATACGAAACATTTATATTTTTCTACGTTGGAAATTTGTAGTTTTTGCAAAAAGCAAAATTGAATTGTGTGCATTTAATTTTTTATGCTATATAAGTATTACGAGTATATGCTAACCAAAAAGCAGATATACGTAAATAAAAATATTTTTCGAATTTACTTTTTTCTACAGTGTCTGATTTGCATTGCTTTTAAAATTATTAGCGTATACCCAAACATTTAAATAGATATTTTTCAACTTTATACTTGCTAATGCTATGGCCCCAAGCATTAACAATCTATATTGAATTTTTCTCGTATTCTAGACGGTGTTCTTTTTTTCTTTTTATTTTTTGCAGAGCAAGAATAAATTTGTATAACATATTGTGAAAGTTAAGTTTATCAGATTAAAAATTATACGATTTAAAAGCATGATTTTATCGAGAAACGTATTAAATTTTTACAATAATTACGCTTGACTGTTGTCAAAATTTCGTCCGATACTTTTATAACATTTCCATTAAACCCATTCTATGTTTTATATTGGATTAGAAAATTGATATTAAAGTTTTTCTTTTAAACGGGCTATCGGCCGATCACATTTAAATTTTAATTTAAAAACAACTTCTTTCCACCGAATAATTTAGTTTAATTAAAGAAAAAATTATTGATGATCAGAAAAATCGTTTTAAAATTTTACTGTGTATTTTTTGAAAATGTTGTTTGATAATGATCTATATGGGGTGCATGTATAATACCTAATGCACAGAGTCAAAAGTCGGTTGATTGTCGTTTGTCGTTTGTTGTTGTTTTTTTTTTACTGTTAGGGCTAAATAACCTCTAAATTGTTGAAATTTGTACCTCAAATATTAAAATGATCATCAATTTTTACTTTCTCAAATATATAGATTTGATTTTAAATTGTTTCAGGAATTAATTTAATATTTTAAAGGATCACTTTTCATATTTTAAGTGCAAATTTTGATATACTTGGCGATAATATTAATTTTTAGGGGCAGATTTTCATAATTTTAATTGAACACAATTCATATTCTAGGGGATCGTTTCATATTTGAGAGTAGCAAAAAAAAAGGTAAGCAAAATAAAAAATTACATTAATTTGAAATTGTAAAAGCCATTAGTCATTTTTGCCTTTATTGTGAATTATCTCGAAATAAATAAAATTTTATTTGGCTCTCTTTAGCCTTATAGCCACTCTTCACTCTATATAGATTTTAACCACTTAAGTAATAAGTTCTAGCCATCAATCGTTTGCCTACTTCTCGGAAAATAGCAATGACTATTCAACATTATCAACATTATCAACATTAAAAATAAAAAGGAATAAAAAAGAACTCACACAAACAAAATGTGTTACTTCTGACTTTCTGAGTCAAAGTTATTGCCACACATATAATAAATATATCAATGATGAATCATAAATTATATGCACTTATAATATAGCTTGTATACCTTGGTGTTGGTTTATTTACCTGCTTAGAAAGTTTTTAGAAAAATTGCCACTTTTGCGCATCAACTAAAAATTAGTGCTGTGTACCAATGTTTTTATTGTCGATTCATGAAAATATTTCACAAAAATAATTATAAATGATTACATAAATTTCAATTAAATGGTAATAACTCATACAGCTACAGCTACTCTCGTTTCGAGAAACCGTCCCCTAAACATTTATATAAAATATAAAGGAAAAAAAACACAATAATGTGCTTGTATGTTAATATTAAAGCTCGAATATTTTTGTATATAAAGAGAGGGATACACTAAGCCAAGCTCAATACAATAAAAAAAAAAAATTGAAAACAGGTCCAAATCATGGATTACAAACAGTGTTGTTTCTTTTTTTTATGTTTTTTTTTTTTTTTTATTTATAGTTTCTTTTATTATATTTGAACTTACATATAATAATTCCCTATTCTTCCCTTCGACGGTAAATGATGTACCTTCATGTATATAATAGTAAAATTCTCGTGATTTCAAATAAATATTTTCTACTCATAATACACTTTCACATTGTGCATATTATATTGTTAATGTTAAAAATATATATATAAAGCACACATACATATTCAAATGCTATATGTCGGAATTACAACAATGTAAGAAAATTTCAGACAACGGAATAATATTGTCGAGAATATTGCCAACACAGCTGCACATTATTATGAATGGTTTCTATTGTATATTTTGGCATAAAAGCAAAAGCATAATATTATAATATGCCGAACAAGTTCTTCTCTATTTTCATATTATATTATATTTATAAATTATAGAAAGAAAGAATAAAGCAAAAAAAATGTCCTTCAGAATGTCTTATCCAACATAAAATTCCCTAGCATGCACAGAAAATAAGTTTGTTCGTTTTATTCTATTGTTTTCGTATTATGTACCACCATTTTTGGCCCATCTTTTCATCTTTTTGCCTTTTGTATTAATATATCACTTAAATTATAATATATCTTTAACTGCCATCTGTCTGTATGTAATTTTTTTTTTCTCTACTATTTCTTCTTCTTCTTATTATTATTATTATTCTTCACATACAATAAACCTACATGCAGTAAAATAACAAAGATTATATGAAAATGATAACACTGTAATAACAAATGTTTTATGTTATTATTTAACTATATGAACCATACATAAATAAATATACATTATCAATAATCTAGATATAATATTAGCATTAAATAAAATTAATATGTATTTATATTGTTTTACAGCAACATCTATTTAAAGTTCACCAATATAGATTGGAATTATACTCCACTTAATTCAATCACATTATTATTAGGTATGGTTTAATTAATCCTAAATGCCCCTTCGACTAATAGAAACAAGAAAAAAAAATTAGATTAAAATATTTTATTTCATCTTTGAAAAACAAAGCTGCCAATGAATTGGTACGCACATATACGACTTCATTTTTGTTAAGAAAGTTACCAAATAGCAAAAAAAAAAATCAAAACATTTTTTTTTTGTTCATTCCTCTTTTTCTCAGGATTTTATGGTCGAAAATAGGTTATTGGACGAACCAATAGACTCAGAATGTTGTGCTCGTGAAAATGCGCATGATTTGCTTTCGATCCGTTTAGTAAATCATGAGAGAATTCCGAATGAACAAACAAAAAAATGCTTGACCTTTCAACACAGATTTGGATCCCACGAGCTAAAAACCAAATATTTCTAAACCAAAACATGTATGCATTACCAAAATTTAAACAAATCTTGTTTGAATAATAAAATAATAAATAATGTAAATACAAAATATGTTTATTGAGAATTTATTAAAATCAATAATGGTGTTTTTATTTTGACTTTTAAGTTGTTCTTACAAAACATTTTTATTTTCACGTAAACAAAATTTTGCGACTTTTGGTTTATTGACCACCAACATCCGATAAGAAAAGCCGAAATGAGCAAAAAAAAAAATCACGAAACTAATATATTTAATTATTTTTCAAGGAATTCCTTTTTTTTATTGTGTACTTTCTTGAGCACTTGGCTTTTTTCAGGTCTTGGTCTTGGTCTTGGTTCGCAAATACTTTAGAAATAAAGCACTCCATCATAATCCTTTGGATGCTTGTTTTTTTTTTTAATAAATTGACTCCCAACATTTGTTGTTGTTATTGTAAACTATGGGACATAATTCATAATAGTATGTTTTTTAACCCCTACTTTTTTTAATTTAGTTAAACTTTTAACCCTTAGTTTTTTTGTTTTTTGTTTTTTTTAATGGTGATTAATTCAGTGGGGAAAAATTCATATCACCCAAATGAATATATAGTATATATACATAATATATAATCTATAGCCTACAAGTATATATTCGTTAAATCTTATTAATTATATTGATTTCGCCATCCATAAACATAAACTTTATCACTTAAAAGATTTCTTAAACTTTTTTCTTTCATTTTTATATGTATCTATAGCAAGTATAAGTATAGGTAATGTTAGAAGCATTGCATTGTTTAGCGGCATAACTTTAATAAGAAATTTCGAAGCGACTCAAATAAAAATATTGTGCTTATTGTATTTGTATATGTATAGGTAATATGTATATAGTACTTGCAATTATATAAAAAGCGAAACAATAGTTGATACGAAATTTGTGATCAAATTGAACAATAATAAATAACCTTAAAAATGTTATATTACATAGCGTATATAAGCTTATATATAAATCCAATCGATGTTATGTATATTGCATTATAATAATACAGAGTTACAGAATGCAGACCTACGTAAAACGTAAAGATACGTTTATAAAAAGAAGAAAATAATAATAAAGAAAAAAAGAAAAAAAAAACATCTTTAAGTATAAATTGAGTCGAGGTATAAGTAAAATACGCTAGCTGAGTGTATTTATTTTTCTTTTTTTTTCTTTTTCATTTTAAATAAACGAATCTGTACAAATTCTGTATAATGTATAAAAATGAAATATCACGATTTCTTATAAGCATAAATCCTAATGTGGATAATGTAAGTACAAGGTCTTATTCTATGGTATCAATACACTTTGTACTGAATAAAATATTAAGTTATTTTACACAGGCATTATTTAATTTAAATTAAATATTAGTTCCGATATGGATTATTATATTTCAATTCGATGACTCAATCATCAAACTCTTAAAAAAATAAATTAAAAAAATGTATATATTTCAAATATTTCAATAAAATGTTTTCCTCCAGTCATAATATGAAGGACAAGATTATATAGTTAATTTTTCGGTAGTTTGAGGTCAAATGTAGTCGTAGCATATTTGCTATTCAACTAAAATTAGTTTAAATCTAATTATATTGTGGAAAATGTTGTGTCATTTCTAATTTTAAAAAAAATAAGAGTGAGAAAAAAAAATATATTGATTCAGATGACGTTTCGCTCTAAAACTATCTATAAATTTCAATTCTTATATAATTATATACAGAGCTACTTAATTGCGTTCCTGTAAATAAATTAACTACTTACTAAATAAAAACGGTAATTAAAATTTCATTACAAGTACTGACAAATTGTAACCAGTTGCGTGGAAAATTGCGTGACCAATTATTTTACGAGGTTTTCGTTACATTTAAAATTTTATTATAATTACATATTTTTAGGTAGGTGCCGAAACTAATATTTATATTTTAGTGTACAGAGTTTATATAAAGGGTCCGATAAACAACCAAAAAGTCGATTATAGTTCCATACTATGAACTTTCATAGACTAGTCAACTCTTATGAAAATTATTTGGTGAACATTCATTTCATGGTATATATAATTATACATTATTTTAAATATTAAATAGCATTAAATATCGTTCAATAGAACTAAAACTAGATCAACATTCGATAACATTCACAAACATAATAAATTAATATGTTAATAAATAAATCACAATTGCGTTCTCATCTCTGTTAATTAATTTTCAACATTTCATTATTAACAATAATAAATAATATTGACTAGAAAACAAATGTACAAGAAGAAAACAAAAAAAAAAAGAAGAAGAAAAAAAAAACAACAATTTCTCACAACCAATTTAATGTATATGGACTTCGTCTTAGTCTATTAGGAATTGTAAACGTCTATTAAATTTATATTATTAGAAATACGTGAAATTAAGGCAATTTTATTCCGATGTTATAATCTAATTACATGGTATCTAAAATATAATTAGCGGAATAAAAAGTAACATTGATTTTGTGTACGTGTGTATGTAAATGTATGTATGTGTATATGTCTATCCATAGGTGCACACGCTTCTGATTTCAGGGAGGGGTACATTTGAGAAATTTAGATAGGGTATTTTTTTTTTTTTT
>JAABKK020000631.1:7309-17737 GCA_011634745.2 Catotricha subobsoleta
AAATAAAATAAAAAATACAGCTATAATATCAACCGTTACCCAATACTTTCTACCCATCCACTGGCAGACACAAAGAACGAGTCGAATTTTAAGGGTGTTTGGTTTTTTTCCAATTTTCCGATTATAAATGAGATTCTTGAGGGTTTAATGGGATATAATACTTGAAAAAAATCTATATACAGAAAATGAATTGCACGACTTAATGAGTTTTTTGTGTGTTTTTATATTTTTTGTTGTGTTGTAATACTCTGTTATCAATTATATTGAAAATATGTATTCGATGATGGAATGGTATAGAATAATTTTCAATTTACTATTTTATCAAATACAAGAAACAAGAGTGAATGGATAATGATGAGATAACTAAAGATCGACTTTATTCAAATTGTTGTCATGCCATTTAAAAATTCATTGAAATAAACCACATCAAAAGTATCAACTCAAATTACCATGGTAATGTTATTTATAAAATAGAAATAGATTTGACACTCAGTATTTTTTTTTTGTTGCGGTTCTTGGTTGAAATTTGATATTATTTATTGCATATCAAATAGACTACAATATTGTCACATGTACAAAGATAATTATACAAAATAAACGGCTGTAAAATTTCTCATGAAATTTTATTCATCAAGTTGGTAAATATATTAAGATTTTAGTTACCTACTAAATGTTTTAGTAGTAAAGCGACGATTGGGAATGAGGATCTATTTTATTGAAAACAAAATCTTTTTTTTTGCAGTTTTCTTGTCTTGGTTTTGTAAAGAAGTATTAATTTATCGGAAGTTGATTTTGAATGTTTGAAGTTATTGCGTTTTAGAAGGGATAAATATTTCTTTTTTACTATTCCAATAGCTAAAACAGCTTGTTATAGATTTACTAGTTCAGAAACTATAACTATCGTTCTTTAAATTCAGATTAAGCCCGATAATAAATCAATTTATTCAACTATTTAAATTGTATTTTAAGTATATATTTATTTACTTCAACGATTTTCGAAGCACGATAAAGAAAAATTTAAAACTATTCATTCATATTTTGAAATATGCTCTAATCTATTCACGTCTATTATTTCGAAAATGCACTTTCTTTAATGGTGTGTTAACATATTCAAAAGGTCTGTACACATATCTCAATTTCAATATATGTTTGAGAGCTCTAATACCATATCTTCTACTTCCATAATAATAATAATAATAATCAAGAGCATATAAGAGGATATGTGTAAAAGGTAAAAGCCCCATTACATTACATCACAGCAGTTTTAGTTATACATTAAAATTTGATGCATATATATAAGTTGGTTGCGAAGAATTCTAAATTTGATCTCGGTTATGTATGCGTACTTATTATAAGGTATGACTTACGTCTACCAGAGTCACACTGCTATCCATATAATGTGGGTACGTACTCTACTCAGTAAACATAAAATTGAAAAAGCCACAAAATTATTTCTTTGTAGTGAGTCAGTCAACCGATGCGTAAAATGATGAGCTTTTTCATAAAAAATAATTGGCAACCATTTTTAAATTTTTTTTTTTCCTTATTTTCTTTTCTATTCGCTGTTTATTACTATAATATATATGAATGTATTCCACGAAAGGTACCCTATTTTGCTCCTTAAATTCCTTTAAATTGTACAATAAAAATATTTTTTGTTTTTTTTTACTTTATATATCGTTAGTTATATTATTCTATGTACTTATAAGTAATGAAAATATCAGTAAAATTTTTACATATTTTACTTAAATTTAATCCGTGACGAATACTTTACCATTCATGATTCTCATATTTTATTGTACAAACAACTTCTTAATTAGTTCCTCTTGCTATCTTCTGTAATATTCCCACTTAGGCAGTTAATTAAAATATTCAATTCAAACAATTTTTCATTTTAAAATTTTCTTTGAAATTTTTTTTCTTTTTGTATAGAAAAAGATGCATAAAAATCATCAAAGCTAATTTCCATACTGAAGATTTTCAGTTATGTCATCTCATCGTTTGTTCATGCAAATTTTCCTCTTTAAATTGAAAAAGAGGATTTTATTTATATTTAGATGGAGTTGAAATTAATTGGAAAAGTTCATGACACATCATCCATCGCATAACCCAAATTGATTTTCAAGTATTTTATATTTATTTATTTTTTTTTTTTTTATTGAAAAATTTGATTATTTATAATTTTTAATAGTTTCAACCCTGAACCTTAAATATCTAATAACAAATGAAATGACATTTTTAAATTCTTTTTTTTATTTTGTATATTTGAAAACCCAAAAAAATGTATGCCTACATAATTACTATGTTCACAATTCTTTTTTCCGTTTTTATTTCATTCATAACTCAATAAATATTGTGACATATTTCATCTAAGTAACTATTAAAGGGTTAAATTAACATTATTTCATTATGGACTTTTTGTTAATAATTTTTTTTTTCTTTTCAACCACATTTATATTTCCTATAATATAATTTTGGTGAATAGAAAAAAGGTGTTACAACACAATTTAGAGGTACTAGGATTCAATCCTAGCGCCTTGTGCACATAAAGTTGAATGGTTTTCATTTTGATTATTTCAGTAGATGTGTGACACATTTTGTATATTGAGAGGCATAACAAGGAGTCTATTATAGAAGTTTTTTTTTTTTTTAAAGAAAAAATAAATAAATAAACTTTATATTTGGTCGGTATGAAATTAGGAATTTAAAATTTGTTTTTAGAAGAAGTTAAAGTTTATCATTTAAAAAATAGAATTCTTTGAACAAATATTCATAATTTTGAACCGAGGATGGTTAACTCACAGCAAAAGTTTTTTTCTTATGCATATTTGTGAAACCGTATAGAATATTTTTCATTTTATTTAGTATTAAATTTGAACGATATTAGCAACACAACATAATGCGTAATTGTATATTAACAAAAATAAATAACACTAACTAAAAATTCAATAAAACAGAACATTCTGTTATTAACAATGAATATAAATGACTTGAAATAATAGAAAAACGTAATATTTTGATATTATCTATTTTGTATCAACATTACTAATTACATAATAATTAATATTTTCCGATGAGAAGTTAACCAGATACCTACCACAAAATCTATATATTACACAAGTATATTAAATACAAAAAAAAAATATCATAATTTTTTTCTTCTATATTGATTCAAGTGATACCTATTCAATTTAATTCATCATCTTCATCTCATTATCAAGAAAAATATCTCACTAATAAATTATACAATAAAAATTATACAAGAAATACTTTTGTAATTATGTTTATGTTGGTTAATAAAGGAATAACATATAACATAAATGAGAATGATAATAATATCGTTTATCGTTCGTTCAATTTTGTAAAAAAAAAAAAACAAAACAAAATACATCTCTTCTGCGCTGGCTCTTGGTGCTCATTCCATATATTACACACAGACAGTCTATTTAATATTTTCATATTCAAACATATCTGTATAAGTAATATATATATTTTATTGTAGGTATATTATATTTTATTTATATTTATTAGTTTTTATAAGGTTATAGGTCTTATAAATAGAGCAGACACTCAATGTCGTCGTACGCTTAAGTTTGTTTATGTTTTGTTGATATTATAAACAGAAGGTAATAATAGATTATTGAATTTAATAAAAATAAATATAGTTTTTTTTTTCTCTCGTTCATAAGTATCGCATTAAAATGTAAATATTGTTTATTTGTTTAATTTTTTTTTTTTTTTTTTGGTTTTAATATTTTGGTTGACTTACCTTCCAGTTTTTTTTTTTTTTACTTTTTTCTTGAATACGATTAGTATCAGCATTCAGCAAAAGTAGTTTGTTGGCTATGTAACAAATGCAGGAGAAAGTATTTTGTATTCTAAATAATGACTCTGATGTTGCGTGCTTCGAATTCTTATTATATTTTTTTTAAAGTAATTTTTTTTGTTAAATCAACATCGTGGTTGTTTGAATATTTATTCGTTTTATTCGAAAATTAATTTCAGCATAAATTTCAATTAAAAATTTGTATTTGGTGGTTTTATTTGGTAGTTGTTAATCGGTGGACTTAAATTTAAATGCATTTTTTATAAATATCAGCACAGGTACATCGCAGTACATGAATATTCAATGCAATCAAAGATTTTGATTTTTTTTTTCTTTGTCAGCACTATAAATTTTACCTTAATCTTGTTATCCTCATTAATATGTGCTACCATTCTGTTTGATCCTTGGTTTCAATTTTTATTTAAGATTTACCTAAATCTGCTTCGACATTAGCATCGTCAAAGCATTAATTTCATCCTTAATTCCCTTTAAGATCGTGTTATCTATATTTTTTAATTCAAACGGTTGGTGTTCTTCGTTCTTCTATTTATTTGTAAAACAATAACAATAAACTTATAAAGATTTAATATTATTTTCCAAAGTTAAATATAATATTTAAAGCTTCTCTCTGCAATTTCTACATTTACATTTTACGTCCTGCGGTTCAACTAATATAATTTAGTATGCATAACTCAAATATAAATCATGTCTGACAGACTACGTAAAAAAGAAAGAAGAAAAAAAAGAAGTCTTATTGGGTCTTAACATATATGAAACGAAAATAAACGGGGAAAATTTCATTCAATATAAATCCTTGAAATGTAAATATGACTGAATTGCTAATATCGAATATATATGCGTAATACCTCGATTTACCTACCAATTTTCTAAAAGTGTGTTTGCTACCATTTTATTATATGAATATGAATGTGAGTTAGGTTAAATGCTTGAGTGCAGTTTACTATTTATAATAGAATAAAGACGAATATGTTTCTATCCAACATATATATTATTCGTTATATGAAATACTATACAGAACGTACGAAGTAGGTAGGCATACATTTTTATACTTTATACCGCTAAACCTGGGGATCAATTATTCATTTTATTTGGCAACTTGCCATATTTTTGGAGAAATCAAATTATTTAGTATGTCATTGCTTTCTACATTAGATATTCATTTTTATTTCTTTTCTTTCTTTTTTTTACAATTTCCACTGAGTCGCATTCGTGATGTATCTTGACAATTCAATTTTATATGTTTTAATATTTTTTTCCCCTTATTCCCTATTTAACTTTTTTTTTCACCATTTTAAGTCATACTCACTAATTTAGAAACAAAATAAAAATAAACTTCCTTTTTGCTGTTATTCTTTCCATCTATAACGTATTTAACCAGAAACGAAAACATTTTATGCATTCTCAAACCAATTCACATGGACGACCAACTTCAATAATCACTGAATTTCCGAAATCTAATTAACGCCAAGTATTCTTTATCTTGTCAATTTTAAATTGTTCGATATACAAAGTTTACTCAAATGTAAATAAACTCGCAATTATTATCAATAAATTATTAACGATAATGTTTGAGTATTTGTTTCTCCTTAACTTATTACGTACTTTTTCCATTATTTAATTTTTCTCGATCAATAATTTTATAAATTGGTTGTATACACGCACAGAGCAACTAGATACCCGATATTAATGCCTTTAACTACCAAACCAAACCGATATATAACATTTTCCTGTACAAACATACATAATATTACACAAATACCATAATAGAAATTATACATAACTCAATCCAACAACAAGGCAAGGAAATACTCCACAAAATTGCCAATTTGAATTTATTATGGCGGAAGGATCTGGAAAATTGGTAGTGTGAGAATCAAACTTATTGCCAATAAGTAAATTGAAAAATAAAATGTATAGGAAATGGAGTATAAACATTCTAACTTTATTTTATAGATATTTTTTTTTTCTTCTTCAAATTCTAAAAATATAATAAGATCGGGTAGAAGGAAAGATAAAATGTGAAGTGAATATCGGTTTATTATTGTAGGGTAATCCGAAATGTGTTCCTATAAAGAAAAAGAAAATAAATAAATAATGAACAAAATTGAAATTGGTAATTCTAGTCTCGTAAGGACGAATAAAATTGAAATTAGAATTATAGCAAAGAACTATATCACGCATCCTCTCTTAAATCGTTCCATATAATTAGATGCTGGAAAGTTTAATTTCTCCTTTGAATTACTCTCCTGTTTTATTATAAATCCATTAAAGATTATTCTTAACAAAAAATATAGAAACTAAAATTTATTATTTTTAACCATTTGCCAGATCCTGCATATCAATATCTCTTATTTAAAATTCTTCTTTTCTTTTTTTTTTAAGTAAAAGCACACTATTTCAAAATAAAAAAAAAAATATTTTTTTTTATCTTTTATTTGAAGTTAAATAGCGTTGAATAATGAAAAGGGTGTTTGTATTGTCAATACCAAGAGTTCTCTATTTTTTTTTATGTTCATGCCATCGATGAATCTTGAGTTTTATAGCCTTTGTATCGAAACAACTACAGCTACAATTTGAAAGCAAAATTTATATCTGTTTAATTTTAAATTGAGCAATACGGATAAAAAAAATACTAGAAAACTCTTTTCAACTACACTTTTTATTCCAAACAAATCCCAATGGATTTTTTGCAATAAGAAAACTAGTATTATTTATTTAGTAGTTCAATGGAAACGAAATCTATTTTTTTAAAATCCGTAATTTTCGGATTCTGTTTGTATATTTTTGTTTTTGTTTATTATGTTGTGTGTTGGTAAAATTGTAAATAAAGTATTTGTTAAAACTGTGCGATCTAGAAAAATATTTTTTGTAGCATGAGGACAAATACAGCTCTGTGAACATAATTAGGGTATATTTGATTATCGAAGCATAAAATGAATAAAAATTGAGGCTGAAAGCACGGTTGCTGTTCTGTGTTGTAAATCATGCTACTGACCCACCGATTCCATAAAACTTCACATACATCACAATTTAAGCTTGAATGGCCCCATACCAGAATATAATTATAATTTCTGATTTTTTTTTTCTACTAAATTTCAGGTCACGGTTCATTAGATGGTAAAGACTTTACTGTTGATGGTATAAATGGTTTTGGTGGTAAAAAGAAGAAAAAGAAGAGAAGACATAGCCGAACAATATTTACAAGTTATCAATTAGATGAATTAGAAAAAGCTTTTAAAGATGCACATTATCCAGATGTTTATGCAAGAGAAATGCTTTCACTTAAAACAGATTTACCTGAAGATCGAATACAAGTGAGTAATTTTTATTTTGAAACTATAATCTTAATTTAATTGGTATTTTTCTGTATATCAACTACTTATTGACTTGTGAATTGAGTATATTTCAAATTCATCAAGCGGAAAAAAAATTTATATCTATCAAAACTATGAATTTATAAGGAGTTAAATTTCAAAGGCATTCCTCATTAATGAGTAATTTACAGAAAGAAAACCTTAAAAAACACAAATAAATACCTTATCAAAAGAAAGAAAACACGAATTTATTCTTTTGTTTATTTCAAAATTCTTCATTGAATTGAACAAGTAACTTAATCTTTTATTTATTTATTTTTTTTCAAAAAAGTTTTTTTTTCTTTATTTATGAAAAGATAAAAGAATACCAATTTAAAAGTGCGAGATTTTTTTATTTTCAATGCCACAAATAAAACGAAACACGAAGGTGTTGATGTTGGCAAAATAATAAAAGATGGCTGCTGACGCCCGACATGTTATTCTCACATACTTAATATTTTATTTTTTTATATCATTTCAATTAAAGTGCATGTATTTTAACATAAGTCTGCGTATTTCCGTATCATGGGTTTTATTTTTATTAAATTCTTTTACGAATCGCGGTAAGGATTAATCGTATAAATCATATGAAGAAAAATATGTGTAGTTTTAACATATAAATGAATTTGAATGAGAGCGCGGTTTACCTGATTTAGGTTGTAAGAACAAAACAATGATTTTCAGATTAGCCATTTTTTTATTCAGAGTTTTAACGTTTTCAAATAAGTACTTTACTTATTTATTCAGCAGTGGAATTTTCATTTCAAATAGAGTAAAGTTTAGCTGTGTGAAAAAATTGTAAAACTAACGAACTTCATGTAAAAAAAAAAAAAAAAATGCAGGTATTATCGAAAATTTAACAAATAATTATTATTTACCTAGAATTTTATTTTTAATTTCTGAATTTATCGTGAAATACCAAATACAGTAATATGATAATTATTTTGATTACGCAAAAATTAATTATAGAATTTCTTTGTATGGAATAAAATTTAAATTTTATTACAATGCCACAAATTGAAATATGCTCCCTTCATTAATTACTAAATCATATTCAATTTCAAAAATAATAACATTATTAATTATTACATCGTCAATATGAATTATAAGCTATATTTATTTTCCATTGAAATCAAAATAATCAGTTTGTTAATTAAACATCCCGCATATTTTTGTACCTTTTATTATTTCCACTGATTCCGATATCGACCCTTTTTACCTGCTATTATTTATAATAACCAATCCCATTGAGGTTATTATATTAATTTAATGTCTACGTATAACATTTTATTATTATATCTAGAAATATAAAATACAGATAATAATATAGGTAGTTAATGAGGAGTTATTTTTAAAAATAACTCAAATTACAATTTATCATTTATGATTCTTTTAATGAACGAACAATTTTATAAAGATAAAATTTAAAAAAAAGTTGAAATGTATTTTTATACACATAAAATGTGTGTTAACATTGGAAAATTCTGATCAAATTATTTCTGAAATATCTTTTCTACGTATTTGTTCTATTCTGTAGTTAGTTTCCAAATACTAAATAGTTTGTTAAGTTTTAATTCGAATATAGTTTTAAAAATTTAATAATTCAAAAACTTCCATAAATGTAATGGAGAATTGTATCGGCAAATACGTTCCTCACGGCTGCTGGATTCTAAAACAAAAATTTGTATACTTTTTCTTTATGAAATATCCCATTAATTAACCAAACGATAGCTTTTAGAAAGTGATAATGATAAATGTCTAATTAAAATTATAAAAATAATTTTATTTTAATTAAATATCAACTGTCTTTTATCATCACATTCTATAATTAACAATTTAAACTTTCGAAAAAAATAAAAAAAAATAAAAAACAGAAACAACAAACGAGGCACTTTTTACTTTCAAATAAAGAAGAATTTAAAATGTGTACGATTTATAAAAAAAAAAGAAAAAAATAGCTCCCCTTATTGATAAAATCATTTTCTATTCTATGACAAGTATTATATTATAATTCAATTATACGAGCTAACATAACATTTTGCACAAATATAACAAGCGCCATTTTCCAATTTCCTATATCTCATTATCGCTGCTATACTAGCAACCAGTTTACATAGCCTTAATATACAAAATAACGATATACTTACTTTCAATGTATTATTATTTTATATACGAAATTCTAACTACATAGCGAATTCTATACCGAAGCCGATTTCCCAAACCTCTCAAAAAAAAAAAGAAGGAAAATAAAAAAAATAAACACAGAGTGAAATCCAGCCACAAAGCAGCCGGCAGTATTGATTTTAATTGTAAAATTGTTAATTTAGAAAAGCACGTTCAGCAGACGAAAGCTTTGCTTTTATACATTTTTTTCCTCTTTTTGGCTGTTGTAACTTGAAAACAGTGGCGTCCGGTGACATTATTGTTTAAAATATTTTTAGACTAGACAATGGATAGTTTTATTTTATAATTGGGTTTATAAAATATGCTTTTTTCTATTATAATAATAAAAGATCTTTAAATTTTTTTAAGAAAAAAAAAATAACTTAAATAACAACATAAATTAATCATCCTTATTTTAATGTGATATTGTTAAAAAGAAAAGAATATACTGAAAGCTACTTAAAGCTCTCTTGTCTCACTTTGCTGCTAAAATGTTAAATTAGCCGCCAATCCCTTTAATACATAGAATAAATATAACAATCATAATATGTTATATATGCATCAACTTAGTTAGGTAGAAAGATATAATGGGTAATACAATACAAAAGCAAAGTAATATTGCTAGCGTGTTCAGCTAACAACACCAATCATATTTCATATGGTTCTATATGTACATAGGTCTCCCCTTGTTTCTGTTGTCATGGTAATAAGGTTGGTACTTACGAAATCTTCACCCCACATCCCACCATCGTCTCCTCCATTTATAAACTAATATAATATTTCTCATAACAAATTCGCGCATGTCCGGATAAAAGTTTTTTTTTTTTTTTTATTATTTTTTACTTTTATTTCTATTATTTTATATTCTTTTGTTTTACAATCAAGGAGTAACATGTGCTGGAAACGGGACACATATATATATATAAACCGTACTTACAATCCAAACATACACTAATGCAATTTTATCCTTATATATATGCTATTTTAGAATACTTAAACTGATGCAAAATAAAACAACAGATATTTGATGACAGTGGTTTTATTTTTCTCTACATTTCGTATTAT
>JAABKK020000631.1:17837-30633 GCA_011634745.2 Catotricha subobsoleta
AATACTTAAACTGATGCAAAATAAAACAACAGATATTTGATGACAGTGGTTTTATTTTTCTCTACATTTCGTATTATATGTTATAATGTACTGATATATTGCTCAGCATCAGTTCTATAAACCTTCAGGTTATAAATCCACATAAAAAACTTTACTTGTCGTTCTAATAAAACCTTATTATATACTTATGAGGTATTTCCGTTATGTCGACTGTCGAGTAATGAGGTAATTTTATTTATTTTTATTTTTTTGTTTTTTTTTTTGTATTTTGTATTCTGTTTATTTTATTTTATTTTAAATGTTGTGGTTTTCATTTTAAATATTTTTTGTCTGTGATTTATTTTATAAAATGAAAACATAGAACGTCTTGTTTGCATACATTCAATGGCACAATATGATATATTGTATATTTCAAAATGCATAAAGTATTATTATTAAATGGCAAGCAAAACATTAATTATAGCATAATTGAATCTCATCAAATATATTTCCATTCCCACAATGAAATCATTATAATTGTAATATTTAAAAATCAAAAATTTATCGAGTCATTAAAATTATTAAGAAAATTAATGGTTTATTCTATATCCAGGACCAGTGTGCTATAAATTCAAATAAGCGTAATTAAATTATTCGGTTTAAAATTGGAAACTAAATAACCCCCCACAAAAGAAAAACAGAACATAATCGACATATGTAATACTAAAGATAATGTACACAGCAACCAATGTCAATAAGCACTAAAGTTTTCTAATGCAACTAACAACATCATTGATAACATGCATAACATTTATGGTACACCCTTTTTTTCTTTTTTTTCTTGTCTAAATGGTTTGTATCTTTTTTGCCCTTATTACTTGTAAAATGTTTTTGTGTAAGTTGTTACATTACGCAACTTTATACATAATTTGTTATATAGCCATGCATGCAAAATCTAGCACAAATATAGTGAGTTGATGATGATGAGGGTTCTTCTTTACCTTATACATTCAGTCATCGACTATAAAAGTTATTTTTTTTTTTTTTACATCGTCGCAATTCTCTAGAGTATATTTGTTTAAGTGCTATATAAGTTTTTTCTTTCTTTTATTTCGGAAAAAAAAAAAACACCAATGATCTGTTCAAGTGATAATCTCTCTAGAGATTTGAAATTAATTTACTGAATTATCTATTTAGTGTGAGAAGAGAATTTGTAAACAATCCACTATAAACAAGTATTCTAAGGGTTAATTTGGATGAGAAGGAAAGTTGGATAATATATTGATTCGATCTTGGTGATGAGTAAATTCGCTGTGCCGTTTTTTTTTTTTTACTTGTTATAAATAGCAGGGCACGTAACTACAGTGTACAAATAAATTATACAAACGACGGATAACAAAATAATTGAATTAATAATAAATATATGGGAATTAATATAAATTGCGAAATTGTACATAGTCTAATTTGTAAATAAATAATATTCTATTTTATTTATAAATTAAATGGGAAAATTTGTTGTGATTTAAAAAAAATGTTAGAATAGAGTTTGCGGTAAAATTTCTTTTGTTTCTAGAAAATTTATTAGTTCGTCAGATTAGAATGGAAAATCTCTTTTATGCAGTACTTAATGTTTCTGAAGTTCAATGTTTCCACACGCCATAAATCGCAGTCTACGTTTTTTAAAATTTGGATGATAATTCCAGAAATGTGAAACATTATATTTCAATCTCAAAGAACACAAAAAGTTATTTTTAAAACACATTAACTTTTTTCTTACATAATGGAATTCGTATTTCTGCCAAACACAGGCTAAGAACTATTAAATTATTTATTATTTTATATGTACCAGAACCTACATTATTATGTATTTAAATAAGATCTAGTTTTATTCAAATAGAACATTAATTATACGCCATTTATTACTAATATATTTGCTTATAGCTCAAAAAACGTCTATTAAAACAAATATTATTTCATGAAATTTTTTCTAAAATTTTATTTACCTATGGAGGCTATGGACTATATATAAAATATAAACAAAATAAAAATAATAATAATAAAAGAAAAAGAAAAAAATGTTAAAAGTAAGAAGATGGTAAAACAGTCAGACTATAACGCATATTATATTTAACTATCTACCAAAATGAAAATAAACCAACCACTTGTCTAATAATAAAGGTAAACATCCAACGATTGTTGTAATAACAGAATAACTAATTGAGCCTATATACCTTTATGATAATATTATTAAACACATATGTGATGTGTGTTATAAACGGGCGTACGTACTTTCCTTTATTTAAGTAGGGAATTAGAAAAAAAAAAAACAAAAATATGAAATTTTGTCATAAAAATTATAGAAAAGTGCTCTCGAATTGTACAAACTTATTTAATAGTAAAATATTTCATTTGAACAAATACGGAAATAGCAGATGATGAACGAAGTGTTTAAATATACCAATTTACTTGTGCGGTTTAGATAAATATAGTATTGCGTAAGTCATTTAATATTTTTTTTATAATTGAACTATTGATTGAAATAAGAATTTAGTATATGTATCTGTTTTCAGTTAATGTGATAAAGATGTAGCTTGTGGTCAACATCCGTTTTCATGTGATTCTTTTCACATTTCAGTAATCTCGACTAAATATTAATAACACTAGCAAATGTCGATAAAACTCTCAAAAAACTTTTCTATAATTTTTTCATCAAATAAATCGAATTCATAACAAAACAAAAAAATTATCCCTCAACTCTATTGGGACTTCATGTATTATTTAAAGTACATCTTCAAAATATTAGCTGCGGCTACTCGAAACCATAAACTTTTAACAACAGTAGAAACTATTTAATTTAAAAAGTAGTCAGATGGTATTTTAATTAATCATTTCCTAATTACAATTAATTCATTGTTATTTAAAAGTTTTGTTTTGAACTGGGAAAGCTTATTACAAAAGTCTAGTATTATATAAGTAATAATGTATTGAATGCCTATCATTATATTCTTCTCTCTTTATTATTGAGGATACGATTTATATAAAATAAAGAAGAAGAAGAAAAAAAAGTAAAAGGTACTTATTCTATTATGATGGATTTTACAAAAATATATTATTATTAAATATCTTTCAATATTAAGTAAATGATGTGCATTTTTTGTTTGATTGTAGATACTTTAAATATAGGCGTGTTATAACATGTTTTTTGTAAATTGTGCATTGTCTTTTAGCTTCTAAATAAACTATCTCTCGTGATGCCTATAGTCAATATAACGTATAATTATAATTAAAAAAAAAAAATGTATATTATTGATTGATTGAGGTGTTCAATAATTATTAAAATATCGAATTATCCATTCACGTTCGTCTTTTATACCTGTGACTTAAGTGTCCAAGATTATTATAATATCGATTATCTGAAAAATAGTCTATACGAAAATAAATATTAATTATATTTCTATAGACCTTTATAATCGAGCTTAATATTATGCAGATTGAATGACAACGCTACTTTTTTTCAAGTAGCATGTTCAAGTGGACATGTCAGTAATGTGATAAAGCTGTCGATTCAACGTATATATCGACAACGTAAATTATACTTATGATGAATGGAATAGGGATTTCTATGTTATACTTTTCGTTTTATTTCCAATGACAAGTATTGTATGAAATGATAGAAGTGAAACTTTTATAATTAACTTTGTTCTCTCGGATGGGATTAAGTAATCCAATTGATTGACTCAAATTGGACCCGTTGATACGGTACGCGGAGAGTGGACGCAAATGATTCGATGCTGAATTTTTAAAACACATTCACGATTACAATTGGGGGCTGGACCATATTATTCAGTATAATAACATAAATTCTTCAATTTTTCCAAAATCCCTAAATTATATCAATTACTGTTATGCATGAAATTACTTATCAATTACTCGCTTGTCCTTCAATTTAAACAAATTAAAAATTAAGTACCAAGTTACTTTTTGACTTCAACTCTATTCGTTTAACAATTTTATTTTTTTTATATATTCATTTAACAAATTACTAAATTCCCTAAAAAACACTTAACGTTTCCGTCGCATTATCATGTCAATAAAAACAATTAATCAACACGAAAAATGTAAACATTGAGACTCTAATGAGATAGCAGAGTTTTACACTATTTGTAATTCTATAAACAAGAAGAGGGATTGTTATGTAATTTGAATTGATTAATTGATTTTGTAATGTAAATAATATAGAAACTCTACAGATTTTATATAGGTGAAGTAGAAAATGATCAAATTAAAAATGAATGAACATAAATGTTGATGTTGTGTTTGATGGATAATAACGTGGTTAAATACTCGTATAAGCACATGTAGTGACTGTTGATTTCATTATAAATATTTTGCCTTAGGCTATGTTATAATGCGATAGTGCATATAAATTAAGGGTGGCGATCTCTAGAATTAACTGGATCTAAGCCGTAGTTTTCTTTGAATTAATGTTATTTTCAAAACAATTAACGAAGACAAGGTAGCAAGTCTAGTTTCAAAACGACTGGTTTGTTCAGCTAAACCTTAGAATAATTTCATAGAAATGTACGTTAAATATATTCGCGTTCAGTTGGTAATAATCGAAAAAATTTCAAAGTTTATTTTATACTTTTATTTATAGATGAATTAAGATAATCCCTGATTAACATTTAGATATGTTTGTAACCATATTAAGTATAGATTTTCTATCCATAATGTTATATAATAATAATAATTTTAGCATAATATGATATGTGACCCTTTATAAAAATTAAACCATACTTTTCAGAAACATTCACACACTGATAAATATTGTAGTACACACCAACAATCCCAACAAGGAATGGCAAACAATTAAAATTAATGTTGTTTGCTGAATTTATTATTTATTGTAATTTATAAACTATTATCAAATTATTAAGAAATTAGTCGAGACAGTGTTATGTAAATTTTGTTGTTTATTCTCAAAAGAGCATTTGGGGTGCACAAATTTGTATTATATTTTGTAATAAAATTATAACCGCTAAACAACACTACAATTTAAATATATATATATATCTAATGCGTGCCAGCATTAAGTTACCTCTACAATAACACAGTAAACATATAGTAAATATTTCAAACTGGTTATATTTTATAAGTTGTGTATGAAAATCTCATCCTACCCGCTTTAAAATATCCCTATTTCTTCTGATATTTGCCGCTTATTCAACCCCCTCGTCACTTCACCAAAACAAATATTATAATATTATATTCAGATCCCGTTCCATTACACGTCTATATGCTACATATTTAAGTATATTATATGAAAACATTATAGATATTTTATACAAAGCATTTGTGAATGAGATGATGAGATAAAATGAGATAAAATTTATAAGGTAATTGAATCAAAATCATAAAATATTACGAATAGATGAATTTATGTTTTGAATTAAATGAAAAATATTAAATTTTAAATTTTATTATGCAAATGTTATGGCATGAAATGGCAATTTTTTTTTTGTTTTTGTTTTTGTTTTTGATGTTGGACGGAATAATATACGCGCAATGTCATCGCATTTATTTTTAGTGTAGAATGATGAGTAGAGTGAAGCACGTTATTATTTAAATGAACATTGCGGGAATCAAATAGTTATTATGAAAAATTGTCTAAAGAATGCGACAATCGCTTTAAAAGTTTAAAGATAGCATTGCTTTGTCACGTTTTGAGTTATTAGATTAAAATTTATTGAATCTAGTATATGATCGCTAATTTAATTTAATTTAAATTGGTACACAGTAAATAAATTATTTATCGGGAGTAATTATTAATTACTATCAGCATTTTATTCGCTTAACCTTAACTGATTCTTTTATTATTCTATTAATCTATTATTTTCATTTAACTCATACGATTTGATGCTATTTATATACAAATTTACTAATAATCGTCAATGTCTGCCAACGGCTTATATATATTATTTGAAATTTTAATTGAATTATGAATTTGTGTCAATACCCTTAATAA
Source organism: Catotricha subobsoleta (assembly GCA_011634745.2). Classification (NCBI taxonomy): domain Eukaryota; kingdom Metazoa; phylum Arthropoda; class Insecta; order Diptera; family Cecidomyiidae; genus Catotricha; species Catotricha subobsoleta. The sequence goes on from JAABKK020000631.1 coordinate 23,842, forward strand.
TAGCATAAACACCGTAAAACTAGCTACCTATATGCTATGTATCAACAATAACAAGTCAAATTATCAAATATTGTTTATAGAACCCAATTACGCTTGTCTTTACATTTAGTTAACAGGTACCTCTACCTACCTTCCGACAATGTATTTTTTTTTTTTTTTATTTTCTTCATATTTTTCTTCTACTACAGTTTTTGCAGGAACATTATAATTTGTATTTTTTTTTTTTTCAAAAAATTTCTCATGCATACGATCGTTAATTTATCAACAATATGTGTCACAATTTACACATTCAAATATACATCATCATTGTTGTCAGTTATGCGCATACTCGCACTCTATAATTCACTACATGCTTTGCTGACTTTTTTTTTCCTTTTTTTTTGTTAATACTTTTTAAATCATCTATAATTAGATAAATATTTAAATACCACCGATTGCTTGTTTAACAATTAACCTAACATGTGTTCAACTAACTTGAAAAATAATAGTACATAATAAAAATATACTTGATGTTGGTTGATGCATAAGTGAAATTAAACCTATAAAAATTGTAAGGTAGACTTTGCTAGTTTATATATTATGAAAATAACACATCATAATACAGAGGAATAAAAAAAAAAAAAGAATTTGAAAGAAGATAAAGGTGTAACAAAACGAAGCGCAATGAATAGAAACCGAACATTTCATGATTTGCAATTTTTCCATTTTGGTTTGTTGGGTATTTTTAAGTATCGGAGGTAGTGTAATAAATTAATAAAGCGACTCATCATCATTTTGTAACGGTTGATGTTATTTTTAAAGACAACCAGTTGATATGGGTCTTTTATTATGTTTGATTAGAATGAGGATCAACTTCATTCTGAAATGATCGATTGGAGTCAAAAATAATTTTTAGAAGAAAGTTATCATTAATATAGGAAGAAGAGATGATATGCAAAATTTTAATTAAAATCGAAGCAGAAATATTGTTTGTACAAGTCTGTAAAATGATATATAAAAGCGGAAGTGTGGTTGTGCGTTTATAATTATAATGCTCAGGTTTTTTTTTTTTTGCATAGCCTCTTTTTTCATAAGTACCACTACCAGTGAATACAATTATCGTTTTAGTGTTTAACTTACGTGCAGTACAATACATCCTAGCTATCATTTACAAAAAAACTGAATATTTATATTATCTCGCATGACACATCTACTATAAACATAAACATTTTTTTTTCTTCTAAAAATAAAGTAAAGAACTACTTAAAATTAAGAAAACATTCAAAACCCTTAAACAAATACAATATATAATAAAGTCTTGCAGAAAAAAATGCATTTAAAAATTCATATTTTTCATTTTTGTTCAATTTTTTCTCTTCTTTCTATTCAATCACATCATCTACACCTGTATGACATGCATTTTGTTGCTTTGAAACCAAACATTTAACTCAACAATCTGAATTTCATCATATTGTCAAAACCATTCAACACCCAGGAATAATACTTTCCTTTAAACGGTACACACTATTAAATTTCATAATAGTTTCTATTTGTACCATTTTTATATTGAAGCATCGCAGCTAGGCAGATATGTAGCTAGCTCTCTTTTCTAAGGCTGGTACATATAATTTCGTCGCATGACACATTTTAAATACAAAACATCAATTTAGAACGGAAGCGCCCCTAAACGTGCTATTTGTATTTTTCCTACATGCAGAAAATGGAAATAAAAAAAAATAAATAAAATGTTTATGTCGATGGTAGGATACAAAATACCTAAAAGATTTCAACCTACACGTTTTTTTTTTTTTTTTTGCTCAATAAAGGAGCAAAATTATTATATTGTGATTTGAAAAAAAAAAAAAACTTCTATTTTTTGCTTCTTTTTCTCGTGTATTTGAAAGGAATCAATTAGTACCAATTTTGGATCACTGCATGTATTTCAATTATTTATTGACGTGTGAATTGAACGACACAATTTCACTAAAATGCGATGCCTTAATCGTTTCATGTAATGCATATTATACTCAAAATTTATGTCCTCAGAATACATAGAGCAAAGCAAAAAGTGTCGGGATACCCCACTGGGCCAACTGATAACAAATTTTGTCTGTCGCGGACAGGTTACGATGTGTTTATCTATAGATTTTCCGGGTTAAAATGATTATTATTTTTTTTTTCTACTTTTGTTCGCTATTATAATCATTATTTGAAAATATATTGGTTCTATTCAGTACTATTAAAATGAATTTTACGAATTCAGTGTGTGCTGAAAACTTCATGGGGAACATTTCAAAAAAAAAAAAAAGAAAGAAAAACGAAACATTTTCTTTACAAATTTATATTGATAGAAGGATTATTAACACTCTTAACTCTCAAAGGAATTACATATTTTTGAATTAAAAGCCTCCGAAGTTAATAGTGTACAGCAGAAAATCTTCCCCTGGACTGTTCAAAGTTTATATATAAAATATTCATTATCTTTATTTTGGTTCTATTAATTTATTTCATTATTACATATTATGTATGGTAGGTTGTTGAATGGATTGCAACAATCGAAAGTGGTAATAACGAACCCTTCACTAACCGAAATACATGTCATTTAACAACCCTCATATAAAATTTTCATTAGAAATTTATAGTGTTGATGTACCGGAACGATGGAAAGCATTCGGTATTTTTTTCAATTTTTTTTTTATTTTTTGCGAATCCAAAATGCGTGACAGTGGTAATAAATAGATTTTCGTATTCATGAACATTCTTGCGCGGAAAACAATTACCTAATAATGGATAAAAAGGTTAATTTAGTCACCCACAAACGAAATATTTTTATGATTATTCATCTGTGAGGCCCGCATCCATTTGAAACTTTTGAATGATGAGTCGGTGATGTTGTGCAATGATTTGTCTACTTTTTTTCTTTAATAAATTTACATAAATTGAATTGAACTCTTACCAGTCGCAATAATGTTTTTATTCATTCGCTGCAGTATAATTTCCATCATAATACTTGATATATTTTTATGCGATTGCCGTGTGGAAAACGTTTAGTAATTAAAATAATGATAATCTATTGGATAATTATGGCACAAATAATACATAAATAAGCAGAAACATCTAATTAAATATGCACCTAATGATTTTTTCAAAATTAACAAAAACAAAGAAGACCAATAAAAAAAATAGAAATAAAAATGAAAAGTAAAATGCTAGAAATGATATCAAGTAGGAAAGAAAATGAACGATTTAATTAAATCGTCAAGAAAAATGGCACAAGAAAAGAATAATTAAACGGTTTATTATGCAAATTACTTTATTTTCAACGTCATAAGAAAAAGGAATTTTAATAAGAATTTCAGTGTTTTTTTTTTTTTTTTTTTTAATTTTAATTCTATTCTTGTTAAAATACTCTCTCATTTTATTAGATCATCCATTCGCGATATTTTTTGTTTCATACAAGTATATCCGACGTGAGACATGTTTTTTGTGCTATTCTATACAGTCTAATAATTAAAAGTAGCAATAAGCAAATGTGATTAAATAAATATGGTGTGAATGAATATAATTTTCTCTTATTTAAATATGTAAACGGGCAAACAGGCAGAGCCTACAATTTACATATTAATTGTATATAATATGGAAAATAATGCTCGCTTCTTATTCTTGAAATACCTGACAAAACGTATTTAATTATGCTTATGTGAGAATACTATATAGGCTGAATGCATAAACTACCTAGAAAATTAATGTAAAAAATTTAATTAAATACGAAAGTATTTTAGTACAGTTGGATATTTTTATTTACACAAAAAAAAAAATAATAATAATTATTATTATTATAATTCAAAGAATAATAATTGTAATTTTCTTAAAATCGCATTAAAAATTTCATAAAACGAAATGAGAATATATAGTTGACATAAATCATCGAATACAGAATGAAATTAAATCGTTAAGATGAGCATTAAAAGAATTTTGTATGAATGATAAAATTTGAGCGTAAACTATAGAATTTAAGAATATTTTTCGGCCATCATAATTTCAAGTTGTTAGATAAATAAAATATGAAAATTCAAAAGTAGAATTTCGAACTTTATAAAATATGAAACTTATTAAGGATCGCCCATATTTTCCTATAATGATTAATGATTGTACATCTTCTCAAGATCTGAAAAACTCGAAACATTTAACACAAACACAAAAACTAATAGATTTAATGTTTAATTAATATCAAAGTGTTCACTTTACATCTAATCAATCAATCGATCAAAAAAAAAAAAAAAATCCACAACATGATACACAATCTATCAAACTAAACAATACACCTACAATTTGCACTAACTAAACAGTAAACACTATAATATTTTGTTAACTTGAAACCAAACACTTTTCATATAGAAATATCCTCTCATCAAACACCCTTGCAAACAGTTTTGTTTACATAAAATCCAAAAATGAAACTTGATCGCAATATTGCTGCATAGAGAAAATATTCACAAGAAATATAAATAAAGTGTGGGCTGATAATATTGTGACAATATTAATAATAATAAATATATTCAACCTACTGTTCGAATTATATTCAATATAAATTATTGATTGTTTAGTTGGCATTTAGATATTTGCATATTTTATTCAGTTGATGCGGTTTCGTCGAAGACAAAAATGTATTGTTAATATTAATGCATTTGAATGATATTTACTATATTTTAAATTTTCTTATGTATTTATTTAAATCTAATTTCGTTTAATTGCTCCAAACCCACATAATTATTATTGCTATCTTTTGTCACGATAAATTTGATGTAATTCAAATCTATTCTCATTATCATCACTACTCATTTCTATTAATATATATATATCAGAAACGCCTCAAACACCAATAATAATAATGGGATGGGAAATTGAAATTGAAATTGAAATTGTCTCTATCAATAATACTTTATAAACCATATAATAAACAATTTGGATATTATTTAATAATAGTTCGTGTTAACGTGCAAATATTTGAAGACAATTTTGTACAAGTGCCTTCTATTTGAATGTTTTAATTTGAAAAGATAAATAAATATACTTCGGTGAATATCGAGTTGTTTTTTTTCTCTTCCATATTGAAACAGAATATTTGTCTTTCATTTTGTGCAAATAAATTAATGAAAAGATAAACAAAATATTGCAACAAGAGACACACGAGTTCTAAACAACGGTTATTTAATATATATTTTTTTCTAATATGTTTTATTTATTGTTGTTGTTTGATATCGTTTATAAATTTTAATGCTTTTAAGTTTTAATAAAACTAAAAATGAATGGGCAAAACTTTAGTTTTACTTGCCAATCAATTGGATGGATTTTGATTTGCTTATACTTAATATTTTAATCCAATATTGAATAAATAGTAATCCCGCTGTGTTCGTAATCAAATTTAAGTTTATGGTCAACATAATCACTTAGATATTATATTGTATTGTTAAAATGTATTCTACTATAATTTCTTCATTTGACAATTTCATAGAAATCCAATTTATTATTCAAAATGGAACAACAAATAAGTTATATATTTAATTGGAAATAGATTAAGATGATTCTTTTGTTTGTTATAAATTGATTATATGTCAGGGATGAGAGTATTTAAAAATTAAAATATTTGTTATATTATAGATTTATAGATCTCTTTTGTATTTTTGTATTTTTAAGTATTCGTGTTTTAAATACCAAAAAATTATTGACAGTTTCACTATCCTTACGGTATTGTACAAGGTTTTCGGTATTATCCAGACATATTCATATGAAAACTTTTAAAATCGATTAATTAATTTAATTCTAAATCAGAAATGCAAAAATTCTACGCTCAAACATTAATTTATTTCAAATAAATTTATAAAATTATCAAACCGATCGTATGTAATAGAGAATTATTGATTTTTTTTTTGCAATTAATTATTTATTTCATTTTAAATAATGCATCATTTTAATGTTCACATTCATTATAATGATCTCTGCCTGTTTGTATTCTCGTAAATGGATAATTATTTATTATTCCACCGAAATAGTCAATGATGCACGCGACTCTCACAGTTGGATGTCTCGTTTGTATATAATATTTTGTGTGTGTGTTTTTTTTCTCCATTATACACCAGTTTGCTACAACAAATAAACTTTTCAAGCATTATTACATTGTATTTGAAATGAATAATAGTTACAGTAGAACATTGTGTATTATTACAATTTTTCTCTATTTTTTTTTTTTTTTTTTTTCATAAAAATATAATAAGCGTTTGAAGAATGGGATTTTTATTTATGATTTTCTTGTATTTGATATTAATAAGAATACAAGTCTTTTATTCTTTGAATAGAATACAAATCAGTATACTTAATAATTTATCCAGAAAAATAAAATAATTAAGATGATATTGAAACTTTCTTATCGATAGACATTTTTTAATAATGATTCCAAGAAAATGCAAATAAATTAATGCCAAATGACGTTCGTTCTGGTTGACAAAATTTCACAAATTAAACAAGCAATATTATACAACTACGTTCACTCAATAAGAAAAAATTCTTTTGTTTTGCATTCGCATATATATATATAAATATATGTATTATAAGTATATTGCAGGGGATAAAATAAGCAAAAAAGTTGAGTGCAATATTTTGAAGAAAAAAAACCTTGTGTTTGTACCCATACGTGCGCACGCTTGAGAGCTAAAAAAAAAGAAGGTCTTCAGTCTTTTCAAATACCGCGGAAAAAACCGCGCTATATGCAAATCGTATTTTGGAAAACGTAAAAAAGATACTATTTTCTATTTT
>JAABKK020000642.1:0-30633 GCA_011634745.2 Catotricha subobsoleta
ATGTTATGTAACATGGAATCTAAAATATTATTGCTTAAGTAACGAAAAGAGTCATGTTTCGATAAGATGAACTGACAGTTTGTGTTCACGTTATCGAGAGTCTTATGTATTATTGTTCTTAGTTCATAAGTTGGGTGATCGTCATTCTTTTAGTACTTTGTATGCGCCTATTTACAGGTTGTTTGCACTTTTGATGGTAGACTTTTCTCTACAAATTTCATTAACCGCTTCAATTAATCTTCATATTTATTTATAATTCAGATTTCCGGTATTGCAATTATTCTGTTGTTTTTCTTTTTAAGTAGTTTCATTTTTGTCAGGAATGATAACAAAATGAATTATATTCAATATATTATGTTTAAAGACATTTCGATTCTATTAACTATTGGTTACCAGAAAATTGAATTCAGTTCAATCGATGTTTACGCAGTAATTATACTCTTACACTTCTTTCTATATTAAGTACTTTTATATCTAATTAAACAAATAGAAGAAATATATGAAGCTTACATATTTATTTATTATTATTACTTTTTTTTAAATTTTGAATACAATCGAATTCCACCACTTACACGAACGACACTTAATAAATGCTGTGACATATAAATTTCTAATACAAATGATTTATTGTTTAATCGGGTTATTATTTATAAGTTTTGATGCTTGACAAATGAACGTGTTTACAAAAATAAAAAAAAAACAAAAACAAAAACAAATAATTTTATTATGGCTGATCTTCATAATATGTAATAAATTTCATTGTAACTCAATTTTTCCATAAATTATTTGCGAAGCATATTTACAAAAATCAAAAATCATCTTATAATTTATTTGTTTTTCATTTATTTATATGATTTAACTTCAAAAAATGGATCGTACACGTTTTCCTCGAACTCTGTTTTTTTTTTTTTTTCGATTATAATCTTTTGTATTTTATACTTCTGTGTACAGTTCTTGATCATAGTAAAAACCAGAGACGAGAATATATTTTATGAAAACTATTTAAATATAATCAAAAGAAAAAGAAAAAAACAAAAACAAATATTATTAGGTGCATAGCACACATCCATACATATATGCAATTACAATTCTAATATTTAACATTTAACCGATTTTTGCTTCTTATAATTTATGAGAATGCGAGTGTAATTCAAGTGAATAAATAATATCAATCATTATAAATTGGTGTGAAAATACAACAACATCAACAACAAAGTTTCACATATTATTATACGTAATGAATATTATTATGAGAACGCATAAATAATAATTATTCTAAGCCACTCAAAATAATAATTATGTGTCAAATATCATAATTTTTAAGCAATTGATATTGCGAATGAATAATAAAATACATATACATATATTCAAAAAGATGAGTACTTATTAGAGATGCAACGGATTCCGTTCCGTTCTGGCGATCCGACTGGAATTGGCTGATCCGGCCTAGTTCTATTCCGGCCGGAATTTTCACAAAATCAGTGATCACCTATAAAAACTCGATCTAAATCATGATCTGCAATTCAGATCAGATCATTTTAAAATAATATAAATATGAGAAAACAGCGAACATTTTGTAAACTCTTTGATAAGAAATTTTAATATTCCAAAATTATAAAATTAATAATTTAAATATAGTATTTATTAAATTTATTGAACGAATATTTATTGTTCTATCGCTGTTTCTAAGAAAATGATATACAAAATAAATCAGATCATTTATTATCCAAACGATCTTATGTGGATATCATGATCCAGAATCTAATTTAGAATGTAATTGAACACTTTTAGTTTAATTTTTTCTTCGGCACGAGACATTATAAACCCCGATTATCATAACGATCAAATGGATGAATAAATAAAAATGAGCGGCCTGATTAGAGAGGTCTAACAAATTACAATCGATTTAGACATTCTATGAAAGATAATACATTTGATAATATTTTACACAAAAAAAAATTAATAATAATAATAATAATAATACTAATAGTTTAACATACTTTGAAATATATTTAGAAATAAAAAGTTATATTCTGATAACAACTATACTTACCTAATGATATTATAAAGAACGTCATTTACAAATTTATGTTTAAATGTACATAATTATAAAAAAATAATAATAAAAACAAAACGAAATCGACAGAAAAAAAAATAATATATATATACATATAATAACTCTAAATCCTCTATCGTATTATAGCCGTAGTTCAAATAGTATATTATATGGGCCAGTCAAAATTGTTGTATAAAATTAAGTAAACATAAACATTGATTACGTGTATGGATGGATATATAAAGAATTATATTTGGTAGAGTAGGTATCGAACCAGCAATCCAATAATAATGCTTTGTGTATATGCAAAAGACAAGGGCGTCCGTGGTCAACGCATCGAAAATAAAAATGAAAACTACGAGTATAACTATCGAAAATATTAAAAAAGCCAGCGTTTTTTTTTTTTTTTTTTAAACATAATTTAAATTATTATTAATTATTTAAAAATTACAAAAAACAGTATCAACAACAACAACAACAAAATAAAGAACAACGTATTCAGTTTAAATTGTTGTTGTTTGTTAAAAAAATGATTTGAAAATGTTGGGAACCTGCATCTACTGGTATCCACACGACGTTCTTGAATTTTATTTTGGAAAACATTCGTTTTTATATAACATTACCCAGATTGTATATTTCGGTTTGGATATATTTATTTTAAATAATAAACTTTTAAATAGATATGGAGTAAAAAAAAAGAAGAAAAAAATAGAGAAAAAAAAATTAGAGACATTAGCAAGCAATAAAATGTAAACAAGTTTATTAATATGGAATGTGTTTGTTTGGCTTAATTAGGCTTCTTACACATAACACGTACATATCGTGCGAGTATGTGTATAGTGATTTTATAAAAAATGGCGTCTGTTCATAGTTTCTAGGTAATATTTATTTAATTTTTTTCGGTTTTTGGTTTTTGTTTTTTTTTTCTTTTTTGTGTGTGTGTGTGTGTTTTTTTTAATTCTTTTTTTTTTTAATAATAATATTTTCTTTTCTAAACAATGTTATTTGTTTACATTTTATTAACCGCTAAACTTAAATTGTATTTGCAAAATTATTACCAACAACCAAACACACACATTTTACGATAATTCGAATAATAAATTGAATATAATATTTATTTATATGGTAAATTTTAGTTGAAGGGAGTGTTTGCTTGCCAATATATTTATATTTAATTTTTTTTTTGTTTTTATTTTTAAAACAGTGCCTCCTAATATATAAGATTTAATTCATTTAAAATTTATTCGTTTGTTAATTTTTTTTTTTTTATTTTAAATAGTTTTAGTAGTCAAAACCAAATAAATGCGCATGAATATATAAATTTTACTTAAATATGTTTATATCTTCTTTTTTTTCTTCTTATATTTATAATAAACCTACTTTAAAAGTTAATGAATATTAGGTAGTTCGTGTATGAAATAATTAAAATAGGCGCCAACATGTTGTCTAGCCGTAAATCGTATCGTATATTCATGCATATATAAACGCATAATAATTCAAGCTTGATTAAACATTCTTTACTATGAAAATTATTATATACAAAATGCAAGCAAAAATAAAAAATAAAAAAAATAAAATAATAAAAATATCAAAAATGGTGTTTAATGGCAAAGACATCATTTTTTATTTATTTTATTTTTTTCATGCAATCATCACTGAAACTTTTGTAATTTTTGTTATGTAAAAATATGATAAGAATTGTGTGGAAAATTGATTCGGTTTTGTGTAGGTAATTTTTATTCAGTGAGGCAAATCGAACCCCGAACCCCAAGCATCTCAATTATTACGCTTTTAGAACCGAACCTCTCTTTTTTTATTTTCATGAACCGTACCTTCTACTTTTCTTCTAAAATAACCGAACCGAAACACCAAACCCTTTTTCATAAAATCAAATTTATAAAAACAAAAACATTGTCGGCTTTTTATTTTGAATTCAAATGACATATTTTTTTTTTTTTTTTATTTCTGAACTTGTTTTGAATCGCATGACAACATATTTAGTTGTTTTCAAACAAGAAGTTTCAATCATTCAATCAAGTTTATATCATCTTCACGAAAATTCGGTACTGATACCGTTGACTGCGATAGTTGTGCCGTCATCCGCAGATCATTAATAAACAATTACAATTTTTTTTGTTTTTGTTTTTTAATTGGTTGATATCTTAAATCGAAAATAGCTAAAAAAAAAACCTTTTCAGTGAAAACGATTTTTCGATTTTAAACACTCTATCTGTCAACCCAAAAGTCATTGTAATTTAATTTCTCATATATTACGCATTAAACACAACTAAAACAATGATTTTTTCAACTGAATTTGCCTGCATTTTTGACCACCCATGGATGGCATAAACGTTTCATTACTATATTTTTATACATTTTTTTTTTGTTTTTTCTTTTCGTTTATTTATATGAAATTAATTTTATATAAATGCGTACCACAAACCAAACCAAACGAATTATTTCGATGGAATATATGATGCTGATGATGAAAAATTTGCGGTTGTATGCGTGCATATATTTATTTATGCAATATACATTTTTTCTTTAATGGTGCGACCATTCGCGAAAAACATTCATTCATATAATTATTATTTGTCATATTTATGATTGCCATGTTTTACTACACACAATTGTTCGGGAATAATATTTGATGATACATAACTTGGATGGTATGTGGATTATCTTTTGTTTTTGTTTTAGCTTTTGTTTTGGCTTTTGTTTTTTTGTCGCAAAGTAAAATAAAATTGTGCCACTGAAGTGGAAATTATTTGAGGAAAGCATAAATTTAAGTAAAATAAAAAAAAAAATATTATTTTGTTGGAATTTATTTTCCTTAGTAAGTAGATATGCATTTTTCGGAATCGAGTCTTGAGATATTTTTAAATATCATGCATCATTAAAATTAATGTTTAGAAAATGGCAAATTTAGTGATATAAATTCAAAAAATGTTATGTTTGTATTCAGTATTTATTTTATATATTACTTGCTTTCCAGACATTTTAGCATAAATATTTGCAAACAGAAAAATTTGGAGAAAAGAATATTTTTTTTTATAGAGGAAACATAATTTTTTATTAATAAATATTTTTTTTTTCATTTTTATTTTTATTTGCAAGTTAATTTATGTATGTAAGTAAAAAATTCTCAGCAAATATTATTTCCTGTGCTCGTTTATTCTACGTAATAATAGAATATATATTGTTTTTGCAGCTGTAAAATTTTGATCCTTTAGTATTTAAACGAAATTAAATTAACGCAAATTCGGAATCAATATTTATTTCCACCCAAAGAGATGAAAAATATCTTATAAGCATTTAATGATGGCTATTTTCATTTCTTATTTGGCGACTTTTTTTTTACTTTTTATGCTTTATAATTTTGAATGAATAATTAATTTAACCAAAATCAGATCAGAAATTTTGTTGTGCGGTTATATTATTTTATATATTAGTTTGCTACTTAAAAGATTTTTAAAAAAAAAATAATATTTGTTTATCTTCCTCTTATATGAAAGAAAGAAAGAACGGAAAAAAAACATCAATGCTTTTGTATCGTAATATTTGTCGAGACAAAAACCATATGTGTCTCTTTTGATCTTGTGCTTTGTTGTTTTATTCAAATTATATTACAATTAACAATTCATACACGAAACACACAAGTTTCGATATGTGTGGTGTGCTTGTGTGTCACTATTTAAATTATAATAAATATTAAATAATATAAAAATTAAAGTGAAAAAAGTACGAAAGCTCTTTTAAGCAACGCATCATGGGGATCTTGGATATATTTTTAAGGCGCGCATATACATTTTAGCACTCTAGCTAAATTATACATTAATTATAATATTATATAAAGTTGAGAAGAAGTGGTTTTTGGTGACCAAGGTTAAAATATCAACTTGTTTGAAACTTGATTCTTGTTTATTTAACATTTTTTCATCATATATACTTACAAAACTCACTCACATGCATATATTTTTAATTCTACTTTTATTTATTTATTTATTTTTATTATTGCTATTTTTTTTTTCGTTTTGATACATGATGATGATGTATCTACCATGTATATTATGGAAGAACAAAAAAAAAAACGAAAAACCATTCATAAAGCAACAGATAAATAAAAAATGTATATATGAAAAATAAAATATAATAGAAAAGAAAGAATTAAACACACAAATTATTATAAATATTATTATATATTAGGGTGGATATCGATTTTATTTTTCGTACTATCTGCCATTGTTTTTTAGTTGAATTTAGTCTCCCGATAAACATGCTTTTAAAGGTGTTTGAAAATAAATGTTATCTTCGATCTGCTGTTGGTCTACGAAATTGTGAAAATTTCAATATTTGTCAATATTTGAAACATTATGTTACCGTTTGCAAATAATTGTGTATCTGTTTTATTATGCAGATGGAGTAAGTAAATGGCTTCAAAAGAGGATAGATAAATCTGATCATTGGTGTCCTAACGAGACACTGTCCAACGAATTACCACCTTCACAACATGGGGATTAAAAGCGACCCGGATTGTGATTTCTGTGGTATGGGAACCGAGACGGCGGAACACTTCCTGTGCGAGTGTCCCTTTTTCCAGCTTTATAGACTTCGCTGCTTTGGAGCGCTCGTGACCAAACCAGGCCAACTCAAAAACAAACCAATCGGTAAAATCTGGGACTTTATCATCAGCACCAGACGTTTCACATTGGGTATAATCTGGGGGTAATAACAACCGGTACCTTTCAAAACAACAATCGGGGATGCGTAATGGGCCCGCTCGATGGCCTGAATGCTGGATTTCATCCACCCCTTTCAATCCAATCCAATCCAATCCAAGTAAATGGCTGTCAACCAATGAATTGGACATTCGTAGTTTACTACACGTTTCGTAGTTATCTAGTTTAAAATTTCACGACAAAAACGATTTTTCAAAATCGGATGACTACGTGCGTAGTAAAATAAATTATTTGCAACGGTAGACTTACAATGATTCAAATATTGCAATTTTCACAACTTCTCAGACCTACACGACAGCACACAGCAAAAATGTTATTAATTTTCAAAATACATTAGGGGTAAACCCGTCTGTCTTATAACTAGTGCGTACTTTCGTAGATCGACAAATATATACGAAGTTTCGTAAATATATTGTACGAACTTTTTGAATAGACCAATGACAGCAAAGCATTTATGCGTACTTTTTATTGTCAATTTACACAAATGAGAGGCTTCTTTACTTGAATCGCATAAATTCGTAAGTTTCTTATTTATTTTGTTGGTGTTTTGTTGTTCATTTCCTTTGTTGTTTGTTTGTTTGGCGAGGAATTTTTTATATTAAATATTAATAAACTACTTTGAAAATGCACACAAATTCTTAATATAAAATTATTAATTACTAACGAAACTATTATAAAAGTGTGCACCCGTTTGTTATCGCACTTTTTTAAATAAGGATATATCTCGAATAAGAAAATGTACGAAAAATTAAAGTACGAAACTAATGTACGAATGTATGAAAAGTCGCACCCATTTGGTGTTGAACATTTAAAACTACGAGATAATAGTTTACGAAATCTCGATGTACGCACTAGATATACGATAAACGGGGATACCCCTATTGAACATTATAATCAGGAGGAGATCAAATGCAACTCAAAAAATAATAGTAGAACGTATTGATTATTGAACAAAAAAATCGATTCACCCTAATAATATTATTATATATATATTATATATATTATTAAATTCATGCACCAATTGACTCTTAACATATCACACATTATTAAAAATAGAAGTAAATATGGATGTGGTGTAAATATTGGATATGTTTTGCACATATGAAATCAATAACAATGAACTGCAAATTAATAATAGCTTTTTCATTTTTCTTTTCTTGTTTGTTTGTTTGTTTGTTTTTCTTTTCATTTTTTAATTTTATCCTGTATTGGTCACAATACACAGGTAAATATTTGTTGAAAATGATTTAGTTATATGCTAGAAGGATGTAATAAATTTTTAGCTATATGTAAATATATACGTCTTTCGAATAGCCAACAATTCCCTTCACATAATTTCTAATGTCAATAATATAATAAAATATAAATCAACTTTTTATTTTTTTAATAAGACTATTTCTATAAATTCACTTGTATCTCTCAGGAAAGAGAACAAGTTTATCTATCGTACTTTATATAATAAAGAAAATCTAATAAATTTAGATGTTTTTCTTATGAGATTATGAAGACATTAAACAACATAAATATAAAATTGTTGATTTGATAGTAATTTGAAGATAAAATTGGCCGATTTTAACATCCCATATAAAATTGTTCTTGAAATAGTGATCTGAACCTTTTTTCTTTATATTTAAGTAAAATTAAGTATAAGCGTTTCCTGAATACCAAAAAAAATCGTATACAGCTAAACCATTTAATAGCTGGAATCCAGCTATTAAATGGTCCAGTTGTAATATGCCATCAAAGTTTAAATTCTTTTTATTGTTTATTGCTATGTAGGTTATATGTCAATTTAACACTGAGAGCACTTTGAAATTACACAACTGACTTTTTGACAATCTTAAGCAGAAATTCGAACCGAATCGAAACATAAGAGCCTTCGCTTTTTGATCTTAGAACAGAATTCTTACATTTTTTTTTATAAGAACCGATCCAATAGACCTCAGTCTCTCGCTATTTTATAAAAACCACCAAATCTAAAGAACCGAAATCTCCATTTTTTTTTAATCAAAAGCGAACCCCTAAAAAATTTAATGGGTACGAATTCCTGGTTAAAAGTTTAAGAGTTAAGTTAAGTTAATGCTAAGGAAACAATTTATCAAATCTAATGTGAATCAATCATCGCGCAGTTTATTCATTTAAATTGAATATAAATTTAAAATGTAAATAAATAAAGTTTTGCATTCGCATGTAGATATTTCTTTGCTGTGATTTAAAATTTTAAAAGAAGAAAACAACATTTCGGTATTTTTTCCTATATAATTTTTTTTTTTTTTTTGACATTTAACAGGTACATAATTATTATTCTTCCATTTATGTTTTATGGCAAAGCCAAATTAATTATCTATCTACTTTTTGATAGTCGTTCGAATGTTAATGTAGCACCATAAAATGTTCGTTTACGATGTTTGTATCATTTATGAATAAAAGAAAAGTATACATTTACACATACATATAAAAGAGCCTATCGGATGACCAAGTAACCAAGTTCACCCACACCATATTCTTTAGGCATTTTCGAGTTAGCATGATGCATAATTACATTCACACTTTTTCATGATTAATTACCACATTAGTTCGTATTACTCCCCCCTGAGATTTGAAAAAAATCTTACCCTCTGTCGATTTTGCAGAGTTTCTGAGAACTACCCTACCTCGATTTTGATCAAAATAGTATCTTTTTTAGGTTTGGAAAAATTACCCTATGTCGATTTCCAAAAACGAAAAATAGTATCTTTTGTCACTTTTCCAAAATACGATTTTCACTCACTGCGGTTTTTTCCGCGGTATTTGACTAAAGACCGTTTTTTTTTTTGCTCGTAACTTTATTTTGAGGCCGTTTTGCAATCGTCGATGGTTCTTGAAAAGTTGAAGACCTTCTTTTTTTTTTAACTTTTGTCGATGAAAAAAAAAATACTCTATCTATTTTCCAAATGTACCCCTCCCTGAAATCAGAAGCGTGTGCACCTATGGATACAAGTGTAAAGTTAAGCGACCAGAAACTTACGTGGGATATGTGTGTAATAGATAAGTCCTACTACAGAGTATATTTTATATTGTACCAAGCAATCAAATTCTATGGTACTTCTTCTATGCTACATTTATTTTCATTTCTTTCATAATTGTCGGTGATGTGGCATTAGGTACTCATCTATAAATGTTACGGAATGTATAAGGATGTATAATGCTATTTGTAACACATGCAGATAGCTGCTTATGCTTTTCGTAACATTTGTAGATAGCACCTAATGCCCAGATCACCGGCTACATATTCGCCGGTATATATTGGTTATAGAGAGTAGTAACTACAGATAGCGACACAGTTGTGTAAAAATACTTCTTCTTCTTATTACTATTATTTCCTATAATTTCGATTTTAATTATATTTTGATTCAGTGATTTCTTTGTTACAGATTTGTTATAACTATTAATTTTGTAAAATATAATCAATTTAGATTTTTCAGCAACAGATATATTTTTATTTTTATTAAATTTTTTTGAAATTGTTGATACTTTTAAGGAAACAAAAGAAAGAAAAAAAAAGAAAAAAAATATGAAAGTTTTATATAAATTTACCTCTTAAAACTAAGAACTTCAAAAGTTATACTTAAATGCAATTAAATATTCCAAGCTATGTTTAATGTTTTAATGTTTATGATGTTAAAATGTATGATGTGAAATGAATGGTAATAAATAAGATGTACTTAGGCCAACTTAACAAAAATGATGATAAATTATAGAGAGTATACTGCGGCAGAGATACAGTTGGTATATTGTGTGTCAAAATTTTGCTTCTTCTTATTATTTGTTGCTATCATTTCGATATTAAATTAATTTTCTATATAAAATACATAACATTTTAAATATTTAGATATGCACATCACATCTGCGTGAACATAAAAATAAATAAAAATTATGGAAAAAAACGAAAAAAACGAAAAAAAGTGTGAGTGTGTAATAGATATTTTTGTGATATCCAATAAAATAATATCGTATAGTTAATAGAGAATAGATATAAAATTTTAAAAAAACATTCAACATTTAAAATGTTGATATTTTCTAATAAATAAAATTAAAAAAAAAATAATAATAATAATAATAATAATATAATAATAATACTGGCGCCGAAATATTCAAGGCAATTCTTTTCGGAAATTAAAAAAAAAGAAGAATTTTATATTTTTGTATATATTTTTTTCTTTTTTTATAATAATCAGACGTAAATACATGTTTAAATAAATTTTCGAAAAAACGAAGAAAAAAACATAAAATTATTATTTTCTTAATAAACATTTTTTTTTTTCACTTTTTTTTCGTAAAATTAATTTGATTGTTAATTTGAAATTTATTTTCTTTCAATCTTTAATTTTTTTGTTTTTTTTTTTTAAATAATTGTTTGTGTATAAAAACATTAAGAAAATATATTATTAACTAATAACGTAAGAACGGTGCGGGAAATACGTTTAGCATGTACAGAATTAATTTTAATGGATTTTGTTTTTCTTCAATATTTCTGCGTTCACAATGCGATGTTGTTTGGTTCAAAAAGTGTTTGTAAAAGTTAATTATACTTAGTTATCTCAATATTATTAGAATAATGTACATATATTCACAATTTATTGTATAATAATAATAATATATATCCATAAGACTCCGAAGTAAATAATATGATTTGATTTTTGTATAAAACATTTATTCGATATAAATATAGAAAATAAGAGGTACATATTTTAATATAATATATTTTTTTATTTTTTTTTTATAATGTATATATAAACGGTTGTGTGGTGAACTGTTGCGTGTGCCGCTCTTTTATTAAATGTAGGTGTGTGCTGCTTTTTCATTTTCGATGTACATGCAACTGTATTTGTATGACAGGCGCCAAACAATCGTTTCGTCTAGTCAATTCGGCCGCCCATATCGTCGTTTTTGATGAATACACTTTTTTTTTTTTATTATTATTATTATTATTTTTTGTTTTTTAAAGAAATATATTTCCTAGGCTTTATTAATATGGATATTACATATAAATAGAGGTATCTACATTTTTTTTTCTTTTTTCGTATTTTATATACATACTTATATTATAAAAATAACGAAATAAAAATGGAAAATTTATCAACACTTAGAAATTATTATTGGAAAATAACAATACTGAAAGAAAATGTATCAGAAGTGTGAATGGAATTCTAGGGAAAAAGGCAGCGTGAGTCCAACGAAAGAATAAATTTCATATGTTTCCGATTTCCGATTTTCGATTTCCAATATTAAATGTTTTATATACTTATTCATATTTATAAAGAGTATATATAATATATGCGATGGCTTAAGTTGAAAATAGGCAACCCACATTTAACAAATTTTTCTATGGGGAGACAAAAAACTTTATACGCTTGGCTAATGTTAAATGCATGAAAACTCCGTTCCAATTTTCGGAAAAATTTACTTTACTGACAAAATATTGGACATTTCTGTTTCGAATGTCAACGTAGGATAACATCCAGAATCTTTTTTTCAATATTTAGTCATTTTCGAAAAATATATGTGGGTTAATTTATTTTCAATTTAAGCCATCGCATATAATTGATATGTATTTCATTAGAGTGGAATTTATTGAAATAGGAACAATCAGCAGAATCAAAATATGTATAAATATGTAAAATCATCGAAAACCGCAAAACGTTTGATATTTGATAAGATTATAATCAAAAGTCCATTAATATATGCCATTTATTTTACCATTTAAAACACCTTTTATTAATGATTCTTTTGAAAATCAAAATCACGATTTCAATCCTTATATTTAATCGATAAACAAAGTAAAATAATTTTATGTTGGTGCGCTCGCATTCGATTAGGTTTACTGTAAACTTAAACACTTACCCTTTTACCATTTTTAATTGTTTTATTGACTTCGAATATATTTAATTTTTTAACATTTAAAATTTTATTACAATAATGAACTTTTTCAAAAACTACACGTTCTTAACGATAAATAATCGAAAAACTTGTATCATATATCAATTCAAATCAATAAAATAATAATTTTAGTCTGCGCTGATAATTCGCTATGGTGATACACGAGAGAGCATTGGATGTAGTTTTGGCTGTAATAAATACATAAATCGATTAACTATTTTTTATTTCAAACGAAAAAAAAAAAACAAAATCTGTATAATAGTTTTTTTTTTTCGTTTGACTGCATCATTAATTATTCTAAATGAACACAAAACCAAAATTCAAATGGATCAAATGAAATCATGAAATCTGTATTGGGACTCTGACGGAGTTTTTATTTTAATATTATTATCACCATTCACCATATAATTTTCTTTGAATTTTTGTGTAAGATGCGCAAAGATAAAACTAAAAGAAAAAGAATTTCTCAAATTTCCGCTGGAAATATCATGTTATGTATATAATTTTACGATGATGTGACAGACCAAACATTTTAACATATAGAAGATATTAAAGTTGATTTGTGGTCATTTTTTTCTTAGAAATCCTTTGTGACACTGCTTTTATAAATATAAAAATGAAGAAGGAAAATAAATATTATTCAGTATTATTCTGATGAATTTGAAACCGTTCTTTTTTCTTTTATCATTTTTTGTATCTCGTTGTAATAATAAAAAAAATTAAAAAAAACAAAAAAATATGAATGACAAAACATTGATTAATTTCTCGTTTATAAATGAAAATTTTTTTTTTTTTAAATTTTATTTAAACAACTTTTGAAAATTCTTTCTCTAATTTTATATTGTTTTGTTTACTTTACAGAAACATCTTCCTCAACGGGATGGTGCCAGCTAGCATATTGGGAATTATCACAACGTGTCGGTCGACTATTTCCTGTTGAAAATGCGGCTGTGAACGTATTTGCCGAACAGCCGCGCGGTGATGGTTTGTGCCTAACGACGTTGGCGATGCAACGTTTGTCAGCAACACCTGACGCAGTACTGAAAGCTAGACAAAAAATTGGATTAGGTTTGTGGTGTTTTTTTTTCCTTTGTATCCTTGAAACAAAATCGAATTTATCGTAAATTTATTTAATAATCTTTTTAAATTGTAGGTGTGACTTTAAGTCGGGAGCCAGATGGTATGTGGTTATATAATCGGTCATCAGCTCCAGTTTTTGTACATTCACCAACTCTAAGTGATATGGATTCCAGATCATTACTTGTATATCGAGTGCCGCCTGGTCACTGTCTTCGTGCCTTTGATCATGTGAAGTATGTTTATTTTTAAGATCTTTAATTAAATTTAAATATGTACTTAATTTTCTTTTTCTTTCTATGAATTTTGTATTTTATTTACAATGTTTTTTTTTTTGTTTGTTTTGTTACAAACAGGGCTGCTACAGAATCGTATATATGGCCAAGTTCTATAGCTGGCGCTATAACAGGTCCTATCGATAAATACAGTGTACGTATCAGTTTTGCCAAAGGTTGGGGTCCAAATTACCAACGAAAAGAAGTCAAGTCATGTCCATGCTGGTTAGAAATATTGTTAAGTCCATGTCGGTGACATAATGTTTTGCCAAACCGAAAGGGAACAAATTCTACATTATAAATATAGAAAAAAAAAAACCTGTTGTGTGTGTGCGTTGTGTATCGTATAAACGACAAATCATTTTTGTGAAACGGGCATCGATGAGACATTGTTTAATATAGTTTAATGTATGCGCTGATGTGGTGTATTGTTCCAAAAACAACCTTTAAAAAAAAATTCTAGAAGAAAATTTGTTTTTAAGATTACTCAATGTTACGATTACTATTTTTTGTTTTTTTTTTTTTTTTTTTAAATATTAATTAAAATAGGAAATAGCTCAAGATGGATAAATTACTGAAAACAAAAACAAAAATCTAAATAAGTATTTTTTAAAAAAAATAAAAAAAAAATTTGAAAATGCAGTTAAATTATTATGTTCGGTATATTAAAAATAACCGTTATAACTGCACTAAACTTATATAGTTTAATAAAAAGAAAAAAATGCCTTTTATATAAATAATAATAACAAAAAAAACAATTTTGAAAAACCGAAGAAAAAATAATTAAAACATAAGGAAACACTTTAGAAACATTTTATTTAAAAAATGAACGAAAAACTTGAGATAAATTTGGATATGAGGAGAAAATGTTTAAAAAATATTTACCCTAAATAGTAAAAAAAAACTTATTAAAACTTATGAAAATGGAAGCAATTTTTTTTTGTTTTTAAATGAAAGTGAAGAAATGCGCGGGTTTGTTGGTGAGAGTTTTCTTTTTCCTTTTTTAAATTATGATGAATTCAAATTTTTAAGCTTTAAGTCTTAAAATTTTATTTAAATTCGATTTGCGCAGATAAGCGCTATGAAAAACTGTTCCTCTTTTTTTTAAAAAAAAAAAAAAAATATAATTTAACGTTAATACGTACTTTTGCTCAACAAAAGCAATGAGCGTGAATAAAAAAATGTTTCTTGTGCAATTTAATAAAGAAATGCTAAAGGACCATTCCATACTAAACGGTAACGTAAGTTACTATGTTTTTTAAATCTCAATATCTAAAATATATTTTTAATTGGAATGTGGTGTAAGACAAGGTTATTCATATTATTAAAATAAACAACTTTGCTTTACATCAATTCACAATTCAAACTGTATTTTGGATGTGAGATTTAAAAAAGTTCGTAACTTATGTTACAGAAAAGTCACTTTTAGCGTGGAATGGCCCTAAATTACAAACATATATGCTTGGTATGTTTTTTCTATCTATCTCTTTCTCTCTCTTGCTTTCTCTCTGTCTCATTGAGTACCGAAATTATTTTCATAATACTTGCATTGACGCTAACTTTTAGCCTATGAAAAGTGATATTTTTTTTTTTTTTATAAACTTATCAACTTTATAATTTACGATAAATTTTCAGACATGTTTTCTTGCACTGATTTATATAGTCAACAAACGTGATTCATTATTGGAATAAAAAAAAAAAATATTAATTATTATTTACCATTTTATATTACGATTAAGTTTCGCATACCCAAATCACTGCATGCAAGAAAACACCCTTTTTTGAACATTTTCGAATTACTGAGAGACATTATTTATTATAATAATAACGCAATCAATTATCATATAATACGCCCGTTATATATTCTATCTGCAGGATAATTTTATAAGTTGCTGCATAGAATTTGAACAATTTTCAATTAGAAAATAATGCAAAAAGTGCCTATAATAAAATATATAAGCCGTCGAATTGTACAAAGAACATTAGATTGATAATACTTTTCTACATTGTATGACACTTTTTTAATATTTAAAGGAATTTCTTATAATGGAAAAAAAAAAAAAATAGAAACTAATAGTAGGTACTTCAATTTTTATTCCAAGAAAATCCTAATTCCTTAATATGCTTTAAACATTTTTCTTTTTAATACAAATGTGAAAACAAACAGTAATAGAATTTCTGAAAAAAAAAAAACAAATTCTGATTCTGGCTGGCAGACAACAACGACAAAACGACATCACACTTAATAATGATAATAACAATAATTATAATCATAGTAATATATCCTAGCACAAGCACAAGCACATCGCTTACAATAATTTAACTATGAGACTATATATATGTATAAAAATCATACATGTGAAGAAAATTTAATTTAATTTATTAAAATTCATCTCAACGTGAATAGTGCAAACAATAATAATTTACAGCACACTAAACTCAACATTGCTCTACATAATTAAATTTTAATATATATACATATGACACATCTATAAAACAATCAAACAAATAAAAATCATCAGAAAACCGAAAACAGAAAAATCATATGTATATGCAAAAGATGTGCAAAATCCATAATGATAATAATTAAAAAGAAAAAAAAAGAAGAAGAAAAAAAAACATCATCGCATCATAACGTCATTCAAACCATTCAACCATTCGCTACACTCATTTATCCAAGTATATAAATTATTAAATATTTTGCTTTAATCATTTTAAAGCGGTTTTATTTAATGTTAATTGTCACTCACTGCAACAATATTTACTTTATTTTTTATATAAGATGAATATTGCAATGGAAAAGTGAATTCATCATTTTCACTATACTAAAAACGCATATAAAATATATTTTTCATATTATTAATTTTTGCTTATTTTTTCTTCTTCCTTTTTTTTTTTTGTTTTGTTTTTAATTCGTTCGTGTATAACAATTTTCTTGTTTTATTTTGCGGAAACCCATTTTAAATGAAGTATAGGAATCGTGATTTTTTTGTTTTGATTTTGATCAGTTTTGACTTTCAGTTCGAAAATCATCTAGATGATTTTAGTAATTTTCTGCAAAAAACCATTTCAGTAATTTCTAATTCATTCTAAAGTTATATGAAAAAAACTAATCATCTGCGTTCTTTGTTCAAAATCATCTTTTCGAACACTGCACCCAATCCTGAGAAAAAGCGAAATAAAATAAAAAAAAATCTCAGGATTTGCTTAATTATTGAGAAAAACGAGAATTAATTGAAAGATAAAATAATGCTAGGGATTATTATTTTTCTATGTATATGAAATTAATACTCGCAAAAATGAAGTTCTGTACCAATCTAATTGGTTTTCTTAGAACATTTCATTAAACTGAAATAGATTTCTTTAGAATGATTTTCACAAAAATATATATATATGTATGTATGTATTTGTATATTAAATATATTTGATAATAATCATCAGTCATCAGTACGAATGTGGCATATTTAAATAGTACAAAAAATCTAGGTTAAAAGTTTTAAAATTAATTCGAATTTAAAAAAAATAAAAACATAAACCAAAACCAAAAATGCATATTTTTTTAAGCATATATTTTATTTTTTTTTTCTTAAATATTTGTCTCTTTCCTGCCAGGATTTTGTTTTTATTACTTTTTTTTTGAATTAGATATTATTTAAAATTAAAAATAAATTCGTGCCATAATCACAATTAATGTGCAGCCGTTGACGTTTATCCAATATAAAAAATATGTATGAAGAATATTTAGCGTATTATGACTTCGAAACCAGAAAATTTGTAACATGAAAGAAAAATGATATAGATATCTTTATGCACAAACTAGAGCTTCTGTCCTTAATCATGTAAAAAAAAAACATGCGCGAGTAACAGAAACCGTAGCACAAACTCCACTATAATTTTAAATGACCTTGGTTTCTTTGTTATATAAAGTTGTGTTGTAATTTTATTAATTTATTGATGCGTTGATTGGATATGATTATTATAATTATGAAGATTATCAACTATTGTTATTACTGATAAAAGGCATAAAAATTAATCCATAATTTAGTATTGGTTTTTTTTTTTCATTAAATCTTTATTCGATAAAAAATCATTTACCATTTTTTTTCGTATTTCATAAAATCAATGTTAGAAATATTAAAAATATATATAGAAATTATTCGTGCGCGATTAAAGAAAATAATTGAAAGAGAAAATAAATCTGATTTAGATAAAACAAAAAACGCCTTTCATACATTCGGCTACTACCGAAATTCCTATTCTAAGAACAAACAAAAAAAATAAATAAATAAAAAAAATAAATAAATAAATAAAAGGTATAAACACCCGAAAAAAAACATGCAATTCATTAAGATTGTAGTAGAGAAATATTTGCAAGATCAAAAACGAAACAAAACCCAGTTATAATATTTACTTTTATTTCAAAAAAATATATTTTTTTTTTTTTTGAATTTATAACCGCCTTATAAATATAATTCTTTATAAGATAAATTATCCGCACGAGCTCAACTTGAATAAAAAAAATAAAATGTTAAAAACTGAATAAATGAATTGTAATTCCATTTAACATGTCAGGAAAATTAAGGAGAAAAAAGTCATTACAAAAAAAGCCGAGTCAATCTAGAAATATTAGCAAAAAGAAAAAATTAATATAAATCAAAAATAAATATGAAAATGTATACACAAATAAAAATAAATAAATAAATAAAATCAGTAACATTTTGTGTACTTTAAATTTTATTCAATATCTTTTTATTAAGCCTAGCAATTTTTGCATAATTTTAATTTCAGTAACAAAAGATAGTAAAATTGTTTTAACAATTCTTGCATTTTGATTTAAAATCTATAAATTATTCAAAATTTTAAATTGAATATGCTTTAAAAGCAAATTGCCCCATATGGAAAAATGATTTAAAAAAAAACAATACGCAGTGGTATAATTATACATAAATGTATAAGACGATATATTTTGTACCTTTAATACCATAATTATACCTTAAATTAAATGTTTATAGCATATTACGATATAATAATATTATGGTATTAAAGGTCCAAAATATACCTTTCCTTTCATACCACAAACCAGAGGGTACGTAGTTTTCTGGAAAACTATATATATTTGGAAATGTTTCCAGAAACGTTTCAATTTTTTAAAATGGCCTAAATACGAATATTTACGAAAAGAAAATGTTTCAAAAACCGATGAAAATAGGTGATTAGTCCCCTGATTTTAATGCGCTGCAAAATCGATTGTTTTTGTAAATGCAAATATATTTTTGGTTTTTACATGTGCCAACTTTCTAAAAATAATTCTACAATGCATTTTAAACAATCAATTCAAATTGATGCTAAAATATATCATGCGTACCCTGGACCCACAACACGATTGAAAAGTATTTGTTTATAATTTTTTCGATTTACTTATTTTTATTTGCATTTAAATTGAATTCAGCATAAAAAAAAAAACAAGCTTTCAAAAATTGCTAGAGCTTATGAGAAAAAGATTTGCTAATAAAAATTAGGGTTTGAGTAACTAAATAAAAATTATTATAATTTTAAGAAGGGACCATTCAACTAAATTTTTAAATAAAAATTTAAAAAAAAAACAATTGAAAAAAAAAACAAAAAAAAAATAAAATAAAATAGAAAAAATCGCAAAAAGTCAGCAAAAAAAAAAGTGTTGTCTCGTACAACAATTTTAAATTAATATATATTTAAATAATAATTAGTAGATATTTTTTATTAAATTTATTGAAAAATGAAGCCTTTAATTTATTCAAATTAAAAATATTAATTATTGTGTAGACTTGTACATAAAATATTGTAAAAAAAAAATAATAATTGTTTTCTTTTTTTTTAAATTAATTATAAAAATAATTTATAAAAAAACCAATATAAACAATAAAAAGTAGGAGAAAAACTCAACAAAAAAAAAATAAATAAATAAAAATTAAAATAAAAAACCGCCTTGTCATTTATATTTATTGAAAATATTTAAATTAGCTTAAAGGGGCCTTGAAATTAAATTTTATGCGCTATAGCAATTTAGTGATTCTTCTATATATTTATCTATATTTGTATATTTGTAAAAGTTTCAAAAATAAATAAAATTTATGGGAAAAAAAAAATTAATTAAAAGTAAAAGTAGAACAAGAAAATAGAAATGAAAGAAAGAAAGTAAAAAATTGAATGGAAATTTGTTATCAGCACTTAGCAAAATCATGTTTGCTTTATTAATAGTTAACATTCACACATTTACATACAAGTACATATTTACTTTACCAAAAAATGTCAGCTGGTTACAAAAAAACAAAAAAATGTTTTTCCATAATATTATTTTCTATTTATTAAAACAAACAAAAAAACAAAACAAAACAATACAAAATTAAGTCTGAGTCTTAACTTATAATCTGTATTATGAGAATTTGCAATAAACAAAAACTAATTTCCTTTTAATAATAATTATTATTTTTTCAGCTTTCTTTTTTTTTTTTTTATCTAAAATTGAGAATATATTTTTATTTTTTTTTTAAATAAAATTATCAATGTGTCCTAAAATAGTGCCTTTTTCGTTTCAACCAAAATATTTGGCTGAATGAAAAACTAAAAAAAAAATTAAAACAAAAAAAAAATAAAAATAAATAAATACTTAAATAATGATAAAAAAAAGAAAAAAAAAATTGAAACCATTGCAATTATAACTCCAATACAACTGGAGATATAAATAATTAAATTAAACATGCACGTGAGAACAGCTTTTTCCGATTTTAAATTGTGTTAAACATGAAAATTTGGGTTTTCACTCGAGAATACAGATTAATTAAGAAAATATTTGTAAGAAAAATGAAATAAAATCAAAAAAAATAAATAAATAAATAAAATAAAATAAAACTAATAAAGAAACAGAATATGGCCCGAGTGAAAAGTTCTTTTTTTTAGCGTAATTGAAAAGTTTCATTTTTCAGTCTGTTTAGTTTCTTTATCCACACTCCCATATATAGATAGTAAAGCAAGCAATGGTAATCAAATAGTAAACGAAATAAAATGAAGATATATAGAAACTAAATAGACTAGTGATACAATGGAACTTAACAAAAAAAAAAAAAAACTATTTTCATTCGGGTATATTTGTATTGTATACCTACAAGAAAACGAATTAAAATATATATACATATATATTTGCAATTATTTTGCAATAAAAGTCATACTATTACATATAATTATTATTTTAATTTTTAATTAGGAAAAAAAAACAAAGAGAAAAAACAAAACGTTTAAAAAATTTAAAAGCAACAAATTTGTAGAAAGAATTTAATTATTAATATAAAGAAAGAAAAAAAAATCAAATTTAAAAAAAAAATGTGTTTCATTTACTTTCGACAAATTTTAAATTACATATAATCTATGAAATTACTAATCTTAAACGTCCATTACGTAATTTTGTAAGAGTCGCAGTGGAGACGATGTACAAACTGCACGTTTTCTGGGACAATAAAATCGTCGTAAACATTTCGACAATGCTTGATCACATTCACAAAGTGAAGATGCACACGATCTAGGGCCACCCCACTCACCATGATCAATAGCTGTTCGGGAAATACATTTTGTTTAGCAGATAAATCACCGATAGACGCGAGTTCCATATCAAAGCCAATCAGCCAAAAAACCCGACCACCTTTTTTGATGATAATTTTCAGATTTGTTTAGTTTTAAAAGATAAAGTTTTCTGCTTATTTTTTTTTATTGGTCATTATTCCGGAGCACGAAATGGTCAAAACATTGACAAAAGTCGCTGAGGACCGAATTTTGAAAAATCAAAAGATATATCAATTCTTGTTCTCGAGGAAAAAATAAAATTGACCGGAGATGTAAAAATATCTACTTGTAATAGCAAAAAAAAAAAAATATTTTTAAACTAAACAAATTTGCTAATTTTCATCAAAATCGGAGGTGATCGGGTCGAAAATTTCAAATTTTTGATCGGTTTGATATGAAATGCGTCGATAGCGTTTATAAATTGAGAATTTATTTCATTGAGAATTAAATAAAAATTAAAAAATTGCAAAAAACTAGAATTAAATACCTACCGCAGAGCGGACGACCTTTATAACATTTCCAAAGATATGGCACAAAATATTCTAAAAATTTTGGACAATTAGCAGTTTCATAGCAATAATCATGCATTTTACAGCATCTGAAACAGTTTATATTAAAACATTTATAATATCGAATAAGATTTTTATGGGATTGATATTACCTATCGATACCATCTAAAGCTCGTCCTTGGCCCAAAAATCCACAATAACAACCATAGCCTTTGTAAATCAATGGATCACAACCAGTTGCACATTTAACCATTGAATAAAGCTCAACAACACCACGTTTCTGTCGTCCTTCGATAATATCATTTTGCTGTGTTGAATTACTTATAGACGGAAAAAAATATAAAATAGATTTTTTTTTTTTAAAAAAAAAGTTTTTAATAACTATTTATTTTTAGCTCTTTATGCTAGCGACAGACAAGATAGATATTCTAAAATAACGAAAGTAGTTAAAGCGAAATTGTTTTCTCTTCAAATAATGCGAATTTACGTTTATTAATATCAAGAATATTTGTTTTGCTGAAAAAAAGTTAAAAAAAAAACTGTTCTTTTAACTCGCTTAAACCACTTTCGTTATTCTAAAATATCTCTCTCGTCTATCGCTAGCATTATAAGTACTAATTTACGTTAAGACATTGAAATTAGAATCTAGAATAAGCCTGTACTTATAGAAGCTTTAAAAATTAAACTAGTTTAAATTTGAGGAGAAATATAATGTTTTCGATTTTTAGTAAAATTATCTGATAAGATAAATAAGCATAACACCTAAATAAATTGTATAGCATAGAAAATTAAACTTTATTTAAAGATACATACTAATACTATGTGTTAGGGTGGATCGAACTTTTTTCCATACCTTATCATAATTTTTTAGTTGCATTTGGTCTCCTGATCAGGCCTGTAGCGTGAGGGATATAACAGCAGGGGCCGAATGAGGCCTGGGTAGGGCTAAATTTATGCAAATCGTATTTTTGTCTAGTGGCGGGAGGAGGCAAAAAGCTCATCAGAAGAGGCAATGCCCTCGCGTGCCACCCCACACTACAGGCTTGCTCCTGATTAACGTATTGAAAGAACTTTGAAAATAAAGTTCTTCGACGTGCTGTAGGTCTGCGAAGTTATGAAAATCGCAATATATGACCATGTTTGAAGTATTCTATCTCTCGACCGTTACAAATAATTGTGTTTCTATTTTATTATACAGATAGCTTAAGTCAATAGATTTCTAATAATATATTGGAAACTCTTAGCTTACTACGAAGTTCGTAGTTATCTTGTTTTAAATTTCACAAAAAAAAAGATATTTCAAACACGGATAACTGCTTCAAACACGGTCAAATATTGTGTTTTTCACAACTTCGCAGACCTACAGCTACAGCCTACAGTACATCAAAGAACCCGTTTATTTTCAAAAAAAACTTTCAACACGTTAATCAGGAGACCAAACGCAACTAAAAAAATGATGGTAGATGGTATGAAAAAAAAAATCGATCCACCCTACTATGTATTAATTTATACTTTCCTACATACGGATATGTTCCGGTACATTTGAATATCACAGCCGGTTTTACGATTATCTTAAATTAATGGCATTGCATTCAATAAATTTCAATTATTTTATAGTATGGCGCGCAAGTCTGTTCCAATCACCAGTTTTTAATTGTTATTAAATGTATATAGTGAAAATTCAATACACCTAACATTATATTATCAGTAATAAAATCAATGTAATAACAAAATTGAAAGTAATATTTGTCTATATTAAGATGCGATTAATGTTGAAAATCAAGTTTGGATGCAAACATTAAATTGCGCCGATTACTATTGCATTGTTTTTATTTATTTATTTATTTCCATAAAATATTTAATATGCACGTAGTATTATTATTTCTAGTTTTATAATTAATTTTTTTTTTTTTTGCATATTTCAATATCTTGTAATCGTTTTCGAATAGTTATATTCATTATAAAATACATTGTTGCTCAAATATATTGGATGATCCTTATCCTAAAATAATCCTAATTGTTTAATAATTCCTACAACCATTAAAAGATTTCTATTGATTGATGTTTTGATAATATTTCGCTTATTCATTTATTAAATTATTCAAATTATTCAAAATTTTCTAATAAAAAAGTATTATGGAATTTCTAAGTGCACAAATAAATACACGGTGCAATTTCAATTAACATATTAGAAGTTAGAGAGCATATAATCGAAATTGTATGAAATATTTTTGTATTGCATTATTTTATTAAAGACTAAATAAATCGGAAGTCATTTAGCAAAAACCAGTTTATAATAAATAATATCAACCATTATGGCATTAAACGTAAGAAATAACATTGTAATGTAAGCGCAAATGCAATTTTCTCTACTAGTTATAAAATAATAAATTTAATCATATTTGTTTTTTATGTCTACATATTTGCTATTTCTTTATTGAATAAAAAACAATTTAGTAAATATTTATATCCTAAATTTAATAAGGAAATATTAAATATATGCGGCCTTAAGTAAAGTTTAGGATGTGAGTAATTAAAATTATATTTCCAACACAGTCTCAAAACAATAACTAATTTACATTTTCGTAATCAATATTTTCATTCCATTTTGGCTGTCTTTTTTCTGAGGAAGTGTCCATTTTTTTTTTTGCTTGTTAAAAGAAATGTTGTAAGGGCGACTTTGCAGTAAAGCACAATTTGAGAAGCTACGTCACGTCAGAAGGTATTTTATTGTAACTTATTCGAAACATTTAAAATTAGAAATTTACTTAATTATTCGAAATTGTAACAACAAAAAAAAAAAAAAATAAAACTCATAGATTTTTCGAGAAGAAAATTATGTTAATTTACAAGAAAATTCTTCCAAAACTTTAAGAATTATTAATGTAACTTGAAAGTGTTTGTTTAATGCATTTGTACAAAATAAATTTGATATTAAAAAAAAATCATTGAACAAAAACAATCCAAATTATAATCTAGATTTGAATTATTTTGCGTGGAAACATTTTTGCATCTATTTTGCAATATAACAATAAAATAAAATCTAAATAAAAGTTTGAGGAAGCAGAAATCTAAGTATAAAATTAAGTCTGAAAAAGATCATAATTTTATTCGTTCGAAACATTATAAGTGAAGCTGCGATTTATATCGTTTAATGAACGATAAAATTGCACGCAATAACAAAAGAATGTAATATTTATAATAATAATAAAGAAAAATATGTCTACTATTTGTAAATTTATTCTTTTTTTGAGCTAACAATCTAACATATGTTTGATCGTTCGTCTAAAATTGAATATGATAATAAATTAAAGGCAATTAAGTGATTTTTTTTTTATGTAATTGTGGGAATATATAAATATATATATACTTTTATTTCTTAAGGTATATTCAATTGAACTAGATAAGCACACACATATATGTATAGAAAATATTTTATTAATTAAACCAAAAAAAAAAAATATCATAATAATAAAAACGTTACTTTCACTTAATGAAAATGTTTAGAAAATGTATTTTTGATGATGAATGTTTTCTTAAATGTGATTAATTAAAACATTATATTTATATGATACAATTGAAATATCTGTGAAACAGTCGAAAATTTGCCACAAAGAAAAAAAAACTATATATTTTCAATTTTCGTATAGTCTAATAAATAATATTATAGTTAGATTCTTGTTCCGGTTTATTTATTAATATCCATTTATTCTATTATACTTATTTTCTTTATTAAATTCATAAATTTTACCTCCATTTCCATCTTGTTGAATGACCAAATGGATTATTTGCACGAGCGATAAAAACATCACCATCCCGATGATTTAATCGGCTATTTGTAACTGGCCATTTTTTTATTCTTAAACCATTTTTAAATGAGTGGGATATATTTTGAAATTTTTCCTTTTCTTGCTTTAAAAGTTCTCTTAATTCATTTGGTACATTTAATTTTACTTCCCATGTGTCGTTTTTTTGATGAATTGGCTTCAACAAATATGATTCGTCGGCATGAATTAATTGAACTGTTGGAATACTTGTTGTACTGGATGTTGTTGATTTTAAATTTGATGGTTTATAATGTGTTATGAATGAATATGAATGGACGGCTGATGATTTTTTATCATTTATTTCTGTTAAACCTATATCAGGTACGGTTGGGATTGGTTTAGATGTAGTTAAAAATGACAAACTATCGACATTTGGTAAAATTGGAAGAAACTTATTTTTTAGCACAAATGGATTGGCATTTGGATTATTAAGCAATACTGGTGATATCGATTTTCTAGAAATATTTAAACAGAAATGTTATCAATAAAATGAATTATTTTTAAATTTAATCAAGAAATTACCCATTTCCATGTGGAAAATTATAAGAAGATCTTAAGCTGCCAACCCATCCGTCTAGTCCAAGTTCTTTCCATGTAACTTGCGAGGTTTTTGAGTTTTTTGCTACAATAGGCATTGATCGATTTTGTCCAATAATATATTGTAGTTTAGTCGGTTTGTTGAGATTTTTATTCTGTCCAACTCCTGATCTTGAATATATCTCCTTTAGTATCATTTCGTATTCACCAATAAGCTTTTCTGCTTTAGGAAGTACTTCACTTTTTGTAATATTCGATGAGTCAATTTGATTCTCCTGATTCTCCTGATTCTCCTGATTCTCCTGATTCAAATCTTCCATGTACTTAAAAAAGTTTCTTTCAGTTCGTACATTTTCTTCGACAATTTTTGAACTTTCTGCTTCATTAACATCGTATGCATTTAATTTAAATTCTTCATATTTTGCTTTCAAAGATTCATCATTTTTCCACCATTTTGAATTTTTTTTTTCAAAATTATTGTTGCCAAAAAACTTGGTTGAATCAGAAAATGTTCGTAATTTTTGTAATGTTGTTATATTTGGAAATGTGGCTTCTGCAAAATTACTTTTTCTTAAAACTAATGTTTTATTTTGTTTGCCGGGCAAAACAAATATATATAATGGATCTGGATTGAATATGTTAAATGAGCTTGTTATGTAGTTATCAAGGGTTTTATTTTCTAATTCCAGATTCAAAACACGTTTTATATAATTTTTGATATCTTCAATAATATCATGACCATTTTCATGATTTAATGTTGCTATTGTTGGTACAACATTAGATAATGTTGTTGTCGATGTTAGGTATATTTTCGATAAATAATCATTGCCTAAACAGAAACAAATTAACAATTCAATTGATATTTTAAATGGAAATTTGAAGCATTACAAATTAAGATCTTAGACTTAGAGATATGGATGTTACAGATTTTGGTATAAAAATAAGTAGGTATGTATATCGAAAACAAAGGTTATGCAAAGTAAGAAAAATATTTTATGTTCGTTAAATGGTAATGCTTTAGAACAGGTTATACGGACATGGAGTTTCAATACTTAGACTGTTCATTTACTGAGGATGGTAAATTAGACTGGGAAAAAAGAGAAAGAAAGAATATAAGAAATGCTGTTGCTAGTCTGTTAAGGTATTATGTTTTTAATAAGAAATAACTGATTAGTGATACCAAATTAATTATTCAAAATGTTGACACACAAGGCATAGGACAACCGTTATGTATGAGTGTAAACGGTGAGTCGATTCTGGATATTTAGTACATAAAATAGAGAAGTAGCTGATGTGAAGGTAAGGTAAGAAGAATGATAGCGAGAACTAGTAGAAGAGAACAATGCGAGAAAGGACAGTTAGTAATGAGGATTTCCAATAAGCTTTGAAAGTGAATTCTATTGGTTAAGCAGCAAAGAAGAGAAGGTTAAGATAATTTGGGAATATTAAAAGAATGGTTGAGAATAGATTACCTAAGACTTTTGAATAAATAGGCATAAATAAAAGAGTGTGGTTAAAGCATCTCACGCCAAAATGAGATCATTTTTATTAAATGAAGATAACAATAATTAATTTGAAATAAAACGAAAAACTAAAAATGTCATATTTTCAAAAATTGCTTACATTTTAATTAATACAAATATAATGTATGAAGAAAGCATTTAAAATGTAATATATATTATGTTATGATTGTAATTATAATAACATGCTCCATTACCACCTAGAAAATAACATTAAAAAAAAACATAAACAAAAAGAGAATCTACTTTTTTTCTTTTACTTTTTAAATTTTACGTTAATTAACAGAGAAGAAATAATGACTTTATAAGTAGACTAGATATTCTTGTTGTCTTAACATGTGACCTACAATTCCATGAAATTTTGGCAACTAAATCTAAACCAATTAAACTGGTGTTTTTTTTTTTTATTTTTTGTTTTTTTGTAATAAGTAGTTTTTAGTTAGAAAATGTTTTTGTTTTAAAGCCTATATCTAGATATGTTTACATTAATTTCTTTTTTGCTCTTGCAAAGTAATTTTCAGTGCTATCATTTTTAAAAAAAAATAATAACATATAGAGATAGGTAAGTAATTGTTATTAGAATACATAATTCAATAATGCGTAAATTACATTCTTTTCTAGGTTATATTTAATATTTGAAATACATATATATTATATAAATAATATATAACAATAAAAAAGAAAACAATCGGAAATAGGAAATTCGGTTATAGTTATTGTTAGTTTTCAATCATTTTAAACTTTATACAAAAACTGGTAGACTATTTTCTTTAAAATTATGTATTAGGTAGGTACTTATAGTTTTTTTCTCTTTTGAATTTTGAATGTATTTAAGAAATCAGATTATTATAGTTTTATTACAAATGTTAGAAACTTTTACTTGGGGGGGTCATCGAAAATGATTTTTTTTATGGTCTATAGTCACAAATAGTTGCAAAAAAAAGGTTGAATCCTAATTGTGAATTGCGAACAAATGGTTTCGAGCTAAAAATCTGCTCAGCTAATCTAATTGTGTACGAAAAACAGAATTCATTGATAATTAAGTAATAATAATCAAAATTTATAATTAAAATTGCATATTCAGGATATGTACTTATAGCGGAGCAAAAGATCTTGCCCTAAAAAGAGAGGAATCAGATTAAAAATGGTTTCCCACATTTTGCCTCTACTTTTTTTATAATTAAATATATATAAATATATAAATCTATAACTGAAACATATAGTAACATTATGCTTTTGATTAGTACCCTGCTAAAAATCCCCACTATAAATTAGACTATATTACACTATAACACTAAAAATAATGTAAAATGATGTGAATTTGGTTGAAAAAAAACATCAGATTTAATTATAATTTACAAGTGTAATTAAACTATGAGAAAAACATTAAAAACATTACAATGTTTAAATTATAGTTAAATCTGATGCTTTTTTTCAACCAAATTAACATCATTTTACACTATTTATAGTGTTATAGTGTAGATTTTTAGCAGGGTAGTCATGATACTCATTAATTTTCGATAACTTTTTCGCAATCCAATTTATATTCAACTATATTTTTAAAAAAATATTGCACAACATTAAATATAAACTTACTTGAATGTGCATGTGCAATGTGGATCCAGGAAGAATATAAAATTAAAATAAAAATCAATTGAAAAGACCTTAATAATAAAATACACTTTTTAAATTTGTAATTTGATATCATATTGAAATTTATTTTAATGTTTGTATTCACAACATATCGTTCACATAAATAGTCTTGTTGACAACGATTTAGTAAAGTAGTCTACATAATAGTGGTTTTATTAGTAATATTTATATTTATTTTTGGTTTTTTCGAAATAGTTAATTTTTATCAGAAATACTTTTTCACCAATATTAAATGAAATAATAACAAAGTGCCAACAATTTTTTAAAATACTTTATGTCTTATTTCTGTAAAGAACTTATTATATACGATACTATATTTTCTGTGTATTTTGAAATTCAAAAACTTAAATCCAAATTCGTCTGAACTATAAATGTTGCTTTATCAAATTTGAAATAATAATTTTCTTTATTGTTTTCCATAGCGGTCAACTGATTTATTTAAACATGCACCATTTACCACGTACCGTCGCGCACAATAAATAATTTTTGGTTTGTGAACCTCACAACAATACTCAACAAAATCTTTGAACATACTGATGGTATAATTTTCAAAAGTTTTCAATCGCTCAGTGTTTATTTATTGCGGTTGTACACAATAATATATTTCTGAGCACTCTTTTTAGTTGTTTTTATAAATAACATTGGCATAATTTTACTTTTATTTCTTTTCCAGATAGTTTATCATTATCCATTTGATTGTAAATGAAAAGGTATATACGCGAGACGACAAATATACGATTTCTCACAATTATTTAAGTACAGAACTATGAGGTATGTAAAAAGTTTCGCGCTCAATGTGGATTTCAGAGTGCTGTAACCATACATGAACAGTAGGGTGGATCGAATTTTTGAGAACTGCCGGTACCATCATTTTTTGAGTAGCATTTGGTCTCCTGAGTAACGTGTATAAATGATTTTGAAAATAAGT
>JAABKK020000653.1:0-30629 GCA_011634745.2 Catotricha subobsoleta
GTTTATTATTATTATATACATAGAATTTAAAAAAAAACAAAAAAACATGTTTTAAACAAAAAAAACATGTTTTAAACAAAAAAAAACGTTTTTTTTGTTTTTTTTTAAAAAAACAATGTTTTTTACCAACTCTGCTTATTTGATTAATTTTTATTTGTTAGAAATTTGTTTCTAATAATGTTAGATTTATAATTAGTTATCCACTTTCGACGAGTTTAAAAGTTATATTTTTTGGTATAATAAAGTTATCGTTCTCATTGAGAATGTGTTAAGTAATCCAAAATCAGTCCTAAATTTAAATAAAAATTAATGACGTTGATCCAAAACCAGAAACATGAATTTCAATTTTTTGTAAGTTATCCAAACTAATCATGGAACACTAATAATATTTACATTATTTATTGTGTTGGAACTTCTTAGACTAGATCGAACACAAAAATTATAATCCGAATTCGTTAATGAATAAAACCCATTTCAAGCTTATAAAATTTTGAGCACGAAAAC
Source organism: Catotricha subobsoleta (assembly GCA_011634745.2). Taxonomy (NCBI): domain Eukaryota; kingdom Metazoa; phylum Arthropoda; class Insecta; order Diptera; family Cecidomyiidae; genus Catotricha; species Catotricha subobsoleta. The sequence goes on from JAABKK020000653.1 coordinate 505, forward strand.
TTAAAGTTATGATTTTTTATGAAGAACTGTGTCAAAAAGAAAAAGAAAAGAATTTTGAATTTCACTGAGTTAGCCCCACTTAATATCTGTGCACAAATGAATGAAAATTTATATTCTATTTTCTATTTGCATAATTAATTTATGATTAAAATCGGTAAAGTTTTCTTCAACACTAACCTGTTAATAATTACTTTTACGGGTCGCTGTTCAGCCTATTAAAAGATGAATTCCTTCTCTTTTCAATTATTTTATACATTTTATGTATGTGTGTATAGAGTAGGTGGAATTGTATTTGATATTATATAACCCAGAAAACTTGGATTTCAATATATTTCTCATTACGTTATTATTTATGTTATACATATAAAAATTTATAACATGTTAAGTTTTGTGAAAGTACACACACACACAATCATTTCTACATCACTAAATTATTACAAAACAATAGAAAATATGTTTAAATTACTTGTCCCATCGTCATCAGAACTTATTTAATATTATGCTACTCATACCAAGAACCAGCCCTACAGCCAACATCAGATTCATTTTGTCCAAAATATTCTGTGCTATTTAAAGGAACAAAATTTTCCAAATACAACAACAAAAATAACCACGACCAATAAACACAATAACTTTCTTTGAAACCTATTGAGTTTATAAAGAGTAGAGCAAAACCCGCTACCAAAACAGATCCCCTTTATTATATCAACTTCAGTTAAAATGATTTTACAACTTTATACATTTATATCTAATTTTACACAAGAATCTTACTAGCATTTTGTTGTTGCTGATATCATGTTATTAGAACTTGAAATTTAGAGGTACGTACTCGCATGTATTTTATGGATTTTGTTATTATTTTATAGTATGAAACGTTTTGTATCACCTCTATTTATAAAAGGTGTATTTACGTTGAAGAGGAAATGTTTTCAAGTCAAAACAAAAAGAAAAAAGAACAGACTTTTTAAAGAAGTATTAAGTGATTATAATTTTATATTATTAGTTTTGAACGAAATAAAACTTAAATTGGAATATTCGTGAGATGTTGTATAGTGTAACCAATGTAACTTTAAACCATTACATTACATATTTATTATTATTACTTTAATCATCGTTATCTATTTATGTTCTTATGTTCAGTTACTAGGTATTTGTTTGTATATTCACTGGTTTTGTTTGTTCATTATTATTTAATTCTCATATATAATCTTATAGATTATTCATTTTTATTAAAATTTTCTTGAGATGTTACGGTATGCAGAATGAGCTTTATCCTGTTAAACCGGACGGCAAATAGTTTATAGAAGCGTCTCTGCTCTTATCGTTGAAAACTAATTAAATCAAGTTAAAAGTACTGTAACTAACTTTACATTTCAGTTTAGCTTAGCCATCTTCCTCCTCCACATATATATCGTTCACCTGATTATAAATGAGAACATACGTGGGACCTTTGGAATCTAACTCGTTTGGAAGAAACCATAACCGCAATTACTACATACTAGTAACTAGGGTGACCATTTTCTTTCTTTTAACAATTTACGATTTTTTCAAATGTAAATATTTTTTTAGCTATGCAAATTTACAGCTCGACTACCGGGAAATGATGCCGCAAATCGATTTTGTTGAAAATGTGATAATTTTAAATTTTTCATTAATAATCCACGAATATCAAAAGTTTTTTTTTTTTGTATATTTAAGCCCCAAAGAGATTATGATAAAAGTTTGGCCGTGGTGGTTCAGAAGTTATGATTTATCAAATTTATTAGAAAAAATCTAAAATTGATAAAAAAAAAAAAAAATTGTCATATATACTACTTAATTTTATTTATTCAAATTTTCTTCGTTAGCTACTTCAACCATATATTGTGCAATAATTTTCTTTAAAGAGTTATATTTTGTTGGTGTTCAATTTTCATGAAATGTATGTAAATTAGTAAATTATTGATTTGTCTCTTATATGATATTTCGCCAATATCATAATGGAGATTACCTTATTATACACATTCAATATGCATAGTTTTGTCTTTTAAATTTAAAAGTAAATACTTAGTGGCGTGGAAAAGGTGTTATCTGTTAGTATATTTAAATTGAATGCTGTACAAAATAAATGGTCATAGTTTTTGTTCCGGAAACATTTTGAATTTATAGTCATACAACAACTATAAAACTAACACCATCTTTGTTGGAGCCAAAATATAAATTCTATGAACTTTTGAAAAGTAATTTGTGATATTTTGAAAATATTTAAGGTTGTTATAAAGACGAGACAAGAAAAGTTTTTTTTATATTTTAATTTTATTAGATAAAAGGTGACATTAGATTTGTTGCACTGATTGCTGTATTATACAAAGATGTTTTTTTGTTTTATTTTGTTGGCTTTTGGCATTGGAAACTGTTACATAGTCTAAAGAAAATGTATGATAAGAATTTAAATCAGGTAGCTTTTTCGAATCATAAACATAATAAGTTAATAACTGTATATATAATAAAAATCATAGTGATATTTTACTATAAATTTCAGAATTTCAAATTGCTTATTGGTTTTGTAAGTAAAAGTATATAATAACTTACAATTCTTTATTTATTTTGTAGGAAAAAAAAGACTGAGTTGTGATTCATTAAAACAAGAGATACCCTTTCTTTACGACAGCCCCGTATTTAGGATTGATTTCTGAGGGTGGCTAAAGCGAGCGATGGTCCCAAAAACCACGTAATACCGCGAAGAAAACCGCGCTATCCCTTAGCCGACTATTTTCTTGGGGGAGGCTAAGCCCTCCAGAGCCTCCCTTGGATACGGGGCTACTTTACGATAAATAGTTGCATGGAGAGAATGCTTCCTTTTTAATATATTCAATGCTAAACAACAAAATTTTCTATTAAGAATATCATAGATTTTTAAAAGTAAAAGGTAAAAATTGCGCTACTATATTCTAAAACTATTAAACATATTAATTAAATATGTTATTTTTTCACAGGCTTTTATTATGTACAGAATCGGATGTGCTTTCTTTTAAATATACACTCTGTAAAATCAACAAACGTAGAACTTATATAAACTTAACATTTCAATATTATTAAGTATCCCTACCGACCAGTCGATCATAAATCATGAATTTAATTTAATGTAACATTATAAACAGTTTGCACGTAATATTTTAATTTAATTTCGTTTTATTATTAAAGGCAAAAATCAAAATTGAATAGATTATATACATATTTCGGTTCGAGTATATAATTTTATTATAGTACATTAGTAGGTCACAATGGATAGATGGGTACGATAATCATATAGGTAAAATTTTACTCTACGTTCGACTCCATAATAGATAATGTTAGATAATATTCCAAATAGAAGTGGATATAGGTTAGTAAGTACATATTATTGAATATGCCATTGAGATTGATGAGGCTAATAAAATCTGTTGCAAAACATTAGAGAATCACTGTGTGTATGATAATTTAAGGCTAATATTTACAATATGTTCCAATGAGTTTTTTTTTTGCCTTGAAAGTTTTGTAAATGTTAAATGCCTAAAATAGGATAAAAAAAAAGATGAGAAAAAAAAGATAGTAGCGTGACGCGGTAAGCAAATGAAAATGATGATGGTTCATTCAAAGCCTATATACATATTCATATATCTTCTGATGATAAGTTTGGTGATGGTATAACCAAAAAAAAAAAAAAATTACATAGAAAAAGAATATACACAACTGATATATTAAATGTTAAAACAGATATTCGTATCATTGAATATCGATTTTGTATTATATCATATATTCGCAGTTTAAGCCACCGTATGTATAAAGAATGATGGTAATAAAGTTTTCTTTTTTCTCAAAAAAAAAAAATTAAGAAAATATATACATTGATACATTTTTATTTTATTATTATTTATTTTTTTTTAAATGTGGCAAAAGTTAATAAAATAAAGTCGATAAGAATAGTGGATAATCTTCAATGGGATTTAATCAAAAACAGATTTTTTTAGCATGGATTTTTAATTATTTTGACGGTTTTTATATAATATTTTTATCGCTTTTGATTGATTAATAGTCTCTTTTTAAATCCCTGACTTAAAATGAATATTTTAAAAATCAATAAATTTTGGTGATTTTAAATAAAATTCATAAAGGAGCTTTGTTTTGCTTTGTTTTATTTTATTTTTAACAGAACGGAAATGGTTTTATGGGGATTCAGCTTTATTTTTACATTAATTTGCATCTGTCACAATTCTATTTCTAGTTATTGCCGGAAAGAGCATATATAATTTTGACATTTTCTTGAAGTTCGCCGCTGCTTATATTTAAAAATTTGTATATTATAATTAACTTTATATAATAAACCTTAGTTAGAAATAAAAATTTGTTGAGGTATAGGGTAATTTTTTCATACAAAAAATTGGGTGATCTTTCTTTTTATTTAAATACATAATACATAATTATATTTATATATTACCGCTTTATTCCTTTTAATATATTTTATTATAATTAAATAAAAATTAATATCTCATTGCAAATATAATCTAATCATTTGTACTATTTTAAAACATAAAAATAAAATGATAAGCTATAAACTTATTTGAATGTTTATTCTCCTTAAATTTTCGAACATCGAACAAATAACCTGCATCCTCCATCAGGTGAAACATACAGTTGAACTCCTCTAACGCATTATACAACAAACCAAAACAAAGATTTCATGAAATATCCTACATATATTTTCAACGTTGTACGCACTATGGATATATATATTTACTGATGCCAGCCAACATTTATTATAACACGACCAGTACAATTTACCTATCGATGTATAAAATGTATTATGCCGAGCGCGCGAACCATGCCAAGAGCTAACAGATTTTCACAATTTACTGATAGCAGGATTTTCTTTACGACAAGTTTTCAGTTTCAGTATTTCGTCGTGATTCAACATGTAAAGTTGATGTTTTGGCTCTTAATTCTGTGTGGTTGTAAGGAATATATAGAAATTATATACATATAGAAATATTTCGAATTGCTTATCTCATCAATGATTTTTTTTTTGTTGTCTTGAAATATATGAAAAAGATAAATGCAATCATTTAGTCCACCTGTAAATATCATATACATATACACAAAAAACCAAAAAAATAATATATATTCGAGGAAAAATTAAAGGTATCAACTATATACTTGAGTTATAAGCATTTTCTTTGGTATTATTAGTGTCAAGAAAGGCAAGAAAATAAATAGAAACGAATCCTCTTGTTTGCATTTATATGGGACGTATGGCGGATGGTTAATGATATAATAATATATTAAAATACATGAACAGACGTTTTTCTTCTTCTTCTGCGTTTTTGTTTTATTTATTTTTTTTATATTTGGTTTTGGTGATGTGTTTGATTATGTACTTTTTGAATACATTTATATAGAACTGTGGGAAAGATAGATTATACGAGCTTAAAGAGTGCAGTGAAGTTTATAGGAATATATATTGAAGTGTATGAGTTTTGTTACAGTTATTGTTGTTGTTTATGGTGCTGTTGTTGAAGGTAAATAAAATTAGGGAACCAGAAAAAAAAAGAAAATAAACAAAAATTGGTATATTTTTCTTCTTTTTTTTTATGGTTTGGCTATTAGTGGGTAAATATACCGGTCTTTCCATTAAATAAAGTAAAAGTAAAAATATTAAGTAAAGAGAAAGAGAAGAAAAAACTTTTGTTGTGGTTGGTGTCTGCTAAGTTAAGTATAATTAATAATGTTAGATGAAGATAATTATTAATTAACACAACATTATTGATGGGATTAAAAGTACCCTTTGTTGCATTTGCTTTATATGTTGTTTAAGTTTTGTGTGGTGAACCATTTATTAAAAACAGAAGAAAAAAAGTTATTGTGCAGTGAATTTATTGTTTTCTTTTTTTATTGAGAGGTAAGTTGTTAATAAGATAAAAAAAATATATTTTTAAACATTAGTTTTTAGCTTAAGCTATTATTGTTTATTATAAATTCGGTATAATGTGAATTCCTAGCTACAAAAAATTAGTGAGAAAATAAACCAATAAACCAGCAGTCGGTGAATTGAATTTAAATGAATTTTGAGAAAATTGAAAAACTCTGTTTTAGTACAACAAAAATTTTATGCACTAATCCCAATTGTTTAAAAACCGGCCTAATGGTTCATTTAACGTATTTGAACATAGATTAAGATAACACTTCATTCTATGCCGTACACCATTTCCGCCTACTTAAATAACCATAAAATACGTTTTGTTTTGTGCAAATTTGTAAAGTTTGCGTAATTATACACTTTTTATATTCATCTTCTTTTTATTTCACTTTTTTTTTTTCTGTATGTATTGCAAGTATTTTAGCAGATTCACAAACAAAAAGATATAAAATGTGTGTTATGTTGAAACTTTATTACCGGCTAAACCATTTTACAACATATAACGAGTGTTAAGTATATGAAAGTTGCTGAGCCTATATTTAAGTACAATCCACACGTATAATATTATATAATATGTGTTTCTACTGAACTTTCTGTTATTCGCCGTTGAATTATTTTAAACTTTAATATATACTAACAAGAAAGAAAAGTTTTTGTTTTTGTTTGTTAATGAAAAACAAAACAATTCGCAACGTGTTTTACTCATCAAAATGTACCTTCACATTGTTTTAGATGAAGACTATAGAAAGAAATTATAACGTACTTTTATACACATTTCAATGCTTACTCATACTCATAATCCATATACATATATATATATATAATGGTATATATGTAGAAAAGAAAAAAATTCGGTGTACAAATTTTCCTTTATAGAAATTATGTTAAGTACGAGATAGGAGGTCACACTCACTTATATTTTGCATGAGATATCTACAATGCTCAGCACTGTGCCACTTTATACTTTTTTTTTCTTTTCGTATATAATCCCGTATATATAAGATTTTATATTACGCAAAATGTATATGCAACGTGTTTTAAATGTTTACGTTAAAACTTGAGAAATATAAACTTTTTCCTGTTTTTCAAAAACAATATCATTTATGGCGTGTGGGATTTTTCAGAGGAAGAGTCTAGAATTTCATATAAGAATGTTTATTGCTAACGAAACTTTATTTTTATTTTATTTTTTCCATAATTAATACATTGGAGACATGAATGTTATGTTGGATATGTAGGTAGGTAGGTGGATATAATTTTCATCGTACCATCAAATTATAAGTATAAAGTAAAGTAACTGATGTTGGTTATTAGAGTATTAGAGAATATAATTTAATAGAAATGTGAAAAAGAGAATATTTATTTTACGCATGATATTTAATAAACTTTCACTTAATTAGTTGTTTTGACGCATATTAAATTTATTGTGAATTGATGGACAAATTAAATATTTGTGACTGAAGATATTTAGGTTTTCGGTGCTTTCATAATAAAAAGAACAAATTTATATGCTCTTCCAAATTATCTACGAAATTATATCTTAGGATAATAATAATTTTGAAAGTCATTTAAAAAGGGAAAAAAAACGAAATACTATATTAGATATTTTTTTACACTTTTTATATAAAATTTAATTATATATATAAGGCTTTAGAGTATTGCCAGGCTTTTCAAATATGTAATTTAGAAAATAATTCGAATTAGTAATTTTTTGTTTTTGATTTTTTTGATAATAATTGTATAACTTTTTAGGGTCTTTTATTTTATTTATTTATTAACAACAAATTAATTTAAAGTAATTCATACAAAATTAAAAAAGCTTTCAATTGAATATGGCTTCATAATAATTGCAGATAATTACCAAAAATTATAAATCAGAAAATTATTTATTGCTCATAGCACTTTTAAACATTTCTTTGAAATTCTAAGCTTACTTCGTTTTCAAGTTGATTGCTATAGGGATGATGCATAGAATATATTTTCAACACATAACATACTATATTTTATACTACATTCTATAACTAACTATAGTTGTACTTTGTACATTCTACACTCAATATCTTTTTTCACCCATTTAATTATGAATTCAGTGTTAGTGGAATACATCTTGTTTCCATAAAATATAATTAATTAATGATATATAATAATATTAAATATGTAAATGTAACGCATTATTCTCTACATACATATTTTTCACTCTATCTATTTCTTATATCATTTAATAAGAAGAATTTTGTGTTATATATGTATTATGTTGGCTGGTTAAGTTTTGTTGGAAAATATTTCGAGTATCTACTAGATGGTGATGATAAAAGTGATGTACGGTTAGATGTCTTTTTCAACATTAAGTAATTTTTCATTCTTACATATTTTCTGTTACTTCATTATTATTTGGTTCGTATTCTTCTATCTCTCTAGACGCGATTTAAAGTGTCTCAATACCTACCTTTGTCTACCAATCATAGTACAGCATACAATATACAAATATGTCATATACTTCATACAAATTTACCCAACAAACAAACTGAAATAATAGTTGATTTCTTATTTATTTATTTTTATTAATTACTTGCTGTTTTAAAACTACTTTGTAATACCAAGAAACTGCTTTTGAAAACGATATTCCGAAACAATTATTGAACTTCTTTTCTTTTTCTTTTTTATATAATAGACTACGTTCAATTTTGTTTTCAAACTTTTCGATATTATTAATTGTTGTTCAAAATATATTTATTTACTTGGTGGTCAACAAAAGTACCATCATTTCTTTGATAAGAGATGGAAAGAAAACTTTCGAATAAATAAAAAGACATTCGAGTATATTGTTGAAAGTATGAAACCTCTTCAACGTCAAGAAACTCATTTGCGAAAAACAATTTCTCTAACAAAACGTATTGCTATTGTATTGCTTCTTCCTGTGAAAATCGCACTGTATCATATTTGTTTGGTGTTGTACATTCCAGTTTTGGAGAAATAATATGCATGAATTTGCTGCTGCTGTTTTAAAAATATTTAAAACCAAATTTATTCGGTTTCCACTTACTAGTGAAGAACTTATGGCAATTGTAAATGGTTTTAAGTCCTCCAAAAGAAGAATGTACTGTCTATTACAATTTTAATGGATGGTACTCGAACTCGACACTGTTGTTCACCACAAGTGCAAAAGATCATATTACTATTTAATCATTTATTATAATAGATAATATATACTTCGATCAGGATCCAAACGTCACGATCCTTCCATGTTACTCTTTTTTTTCTAGCTTTGCCAAAATAGCTGTCATAAAATAAGAGAAATGAGAGAAAATTAAGTATTTTCATACTTTAGACGCACTTTAAATAATACCGAATTACGATAAATCTCTTTTATATTCTAGAATATAGCCGCTATAATTCCGAAATATTGTAAACCAATAGTGATACAGACTATATGTTTAATGTTTATATTCTAGAATATCGTCTGTAGTCTGTACCAGCTTTTAGAGACCTACGCGTGGTTAGAAATATTTGTGTTCAAGTTGCGCGTGCAGGCATTATAAAATAATATATATAATGGGATTTCTTATAATCCGAAATTGGTGAATTAAACACCAACTTTTCAGTTTAATTTTGTTTGCTGGGATAGTTAGGTGATTGTTATGATAAAAGGTATATGTATCACTGGTTAAATGGGTATGTCTTACTTGATTCCATTACTTATACTTTGTTCAGTTACTTATATTTTGACGAAACATTCTCAAACAATCTTTTCATTTATCTGAACACACTGAGTTAAAAGTTTTAAGGCACCAGTACAACATATATATATGTATATATATATATAATTATACGATAATATAATTTTTAATATATAAATGATGTTTATAAAATTTATTGCTTATATGCATGTAGTATTATATTATAGTACTAACTATATGTAGTAGGTTTAAGATAGAAAAAGATTTTTTTATTAAACGTAAAATATTTTTATTTTGTATAGTTGTTATGTTTGTAGAATGTGGGTATGCATAGCATAAATAGGACGGTGTTTATGAAAAATTCTTTAAAGAATTATTTAAATATTGTTCATTCATAGAAATTTTAATATTTTTAATGAAAATCATATGATTATAAATCCATTAGATGCGTTTTATGGAAATAATATACAAATTAGTTTACTTCACAAACAATATATACCTAACTAAAATATAATTTAATAATACCTCGGTTAAGTTTTATAATGAAAATAGATCTACTTTATAATAAACTTAATACATACAATAGTAAATAGTAGAAATAATTGAACATGATGGGTGACGTGTTTTCGGATTAGATTGATGGTTAGAATTTTAGCAACAAAACGAATGATGAAAATATTTTACATAAGTTTATGCAATTACAATGGAAATCTTATAATTGAATGCAAATCATGTATGAACATAAACAATAGAAAAGTAAAATAATTGTTCATAATGTTTACTCATTATTTATACTTACTTCGCAGAGAAAATTTAATTAAATTCAAGATATGACATGAACATTTTTCTTGCTCTCTTAAAATGTCTAGGTAACGTTTTTCTATAAATTACTTATAGTAATTGTTCACTATAGAAATTAAAAATTTCTTTTTTCTATTTACTGTCAGTGAACTAATAAAAGAAGAAAAACCATGATAAGTTTTATTTCCAATTTTTTTTTTTTAAACTGGAAGTTGATTGATTGTTTTTCATTCATTAAATATTTTTCTATGAAATGTTTTTAAAATGAAGTAATATCCAAATACTAAATGTTAGCAAAAAAAAAATAAACAAAAAACAAAAAAAAACAGAACCACTGTTGTTACACGAGAGTGGCGAACTCATTAAAACAATTTTTAAGTTGACATTCAAAATTCAATACATGATATGTAGATTAGATACGTGAGCCGAGCCAACCTCCATAAAAACTTCTAGCGTCCTTCACATCCCAAGCATAATGTACCTACCAAAATTCTATGTAGGTATTTTTTTTTCTTTATGTGCATTTTCGCTTTTCTTGTAAAGTCTTTGGTACAATGTTTAAAATCGTTTACCATTTTATAATAAGATGTTTGTATAGAAAAGTTAACAACAAAAAAATAAAAAAAAGAGAAGAAAGAAAAAGGAAAAAAATAAGAAAAGAAAAAGAGAGGGTGTTCTTGTATACCCATTGTGTATCAAACAGTAATTATTATTTATGAAGTTTTAATATTTCCATTTTTTTTTTCATCCATTTTTGTATAAGTATTCTTTATAATAAATATTATAAATTATATATGCGGTCACATACAGAGTGAAATAAACAAGCTAAAGTTCTACTTATAGAATAAGTTTTAATACAAACAATACAATGTAATAAGGTTTGCTTTTGAAATGTGTGAAGAAGAAAGAACTGTTCTATGGGATTATTGTTTATTGAAATTTAAAATTTAGATTGCTTTTAACCCGTTTCCATTTAGATTATTGCTTTGATTTCTTTCTGAAAATTAGGGGATATATTAATAAAACTAAGAGGAAGCGCTTGTATAAATTAGGTAATTCAAAAAATAGTTTCTGTTTGTGTGGTGCGACTTAGAGTAAATAGTTATCAACTTTCGTGATCATTAACGACTATTATTTAATTTATTGAAATTAATTATTGTATTTATAAATTTGAATACTGCCCTTTCATCAAGTTTCACGATGTCTTGTCAGCATTGGTGAAATATGTATATAAATTTATGGATGCAGCACTTAAGAGTATTGATGTTAAGTTTTACTTGATTCCGACATCAGATTGTATTGACATATTACAAATAAATTGTAGCCAAAGCTTCCATTCAATTTTACTCTGAATCAGAGTAATTAACACAGTTTTCGTACTAAACATTGATTATCAACGGTAATATATATTACAGTAGACTCTCTATAACATGAACCCCCGATAAGATAAACTATCTCGATAACATGAACTTTTTTTGAGGCTATTGCTATCGATATTACCGCCAATAACAAGAAATTCTGCTTTTATGAATGTTATGTAACATGGAATCTAAAATATTATTGCTTAAGTAACGAAAAGAGTCAAGTTTCGATAAGATGAACTGACATTTTGTGTTCACGTTATCGAAAGTCTTATGTATTTCATAAAATGAAATTATGTATTACTAGTTAACATTTGTAAATTAGTATAAAAGATTGTGTGGTATGAGAATTGCGTTGATTAATATGTAAAGGTAAGTAAAAACATAACAGAATACAAATATTGAAATACTTGCTGTTAGGTTTACTTTTTATTTTTGTTGATCTTACGATAAAAATATATCGGAACTTAAGAAACAAAAACCATCTGAGGTGATTTTTGTTGTATATTTTCTATTATTATAATTCAATTCTATCAAACAAACCCTCTTCGATTTTTCTTATTATATCAAAAAAAAAAAAAAATCCGAATGTTATATTGCATGTAATATTGGTTTACTCATCATCGTTCACCAGCCGTACCATACACACTATAAGTATACAGATAGCTGCGGGCCTCAGAATCTTAGTTTAAGTTTAAGCCCATCTAATATTGCATTATATATCATAAAATTCACAATATCCTCATACGTATCAAATAATAATATATATTGTTGGGATGGCTGGTGGTGATGATGATGATGATGAAAAGAAGGATAGAAAACGAAAAGTAAATGAAGTAAGAAGAATAATATATAAGAAAGTTTTGTAAAAATATCAAGACATCAATTTCTTTACAAATCGTATCTATATTTATATATAAGCTAAATTTTCTTATGTTTCGTTCAGCTAGCGCAAGGTCTCAATTTATAAATCAAAAAACAAATATTTTTTATTCTTTTTGAAGCATGAAAGAAAGATAAAAAGATTTGCCGGATAATAACGGTTTGTTTCTGTATTAATAATTAAGTATAAATTAGCAATGGTACTAATCCGCTGAGATAACATCAGAGAAAGCCACATTTCAATTGTACGATTTATGGGATTTTCTTATTTTTTGTTTTGTCTCAAGGTAGCTCTAGATTTGATTTTTATTCGATTGAATGTCTCTTTTTTAAATAAAAAAAAACAAAAAAACAAAACAAAAACAAAACTGTATGAAATTATAGCTAAGATAAGAATAAAGAAGCAATCAATCAATTGATAAATAATATTTTGACAAAACGTACATTTTAATACGATTAGTATTGCTAATAAATCTCCGTAAAGAACAAAATAAGCCTAAATTGGTTATTTTTACATTTCAAATACATTGCAGTTTTATCATTTCTCACATATTTTTAATTCTATTTATGACTTCTTCAAAGTCCTATAATTTCGTGACAAATGGATAAATGTTTACTTATTACACAAATAAATAAATATATGACAACTATCAAGCTATAAAATGTGTAGTAATGGTTTTTTCTTCACTTCTTCTTGCAATACATTCAGTCTTATTATTACTAGATGTCTGGTAAGTACAGCATTTAATATAAAAAATATTTTCTATTTATTATGTTTGTTTTCGAATTATAATAATAGGATAAAAATGTGACAAGAAAAATATGAAACTAAACAAATATACTAAATGAGTAATGTAGATAAAGATAAAGATAAAGATAAATATGTTTTATTTTTATAATTCGAAAACCTATTTAATAGTAAAATGGAGTAAGTAATAAACTTCTTTATGACAATAAACTTGTTTCTATTATGTACAAAATAATAGTATGATAGCTTTTTAAAATCCTTTTATCAATATACTCCAAGCAGTAGATATGCTAAAAGTAAATCCTATATATGGTGAATTGGATACATGAGTTCTATTCTCCTGTTTAAACAGTATAAAATAATTGACATAAAAAAAGGAAATAAGTACGTGACATTCGTTTTATTAAAGTTGTCAAAACCATGTTATACGTTTTTTTTTTAAACTTTTTGTATCAATTATGCCATGACTAATTATTATTCTTATTGTACTTTTCTGAACAATGAATTGGTCATAAGAAATTCAAAGAAAATTAGCTATCGGTTTCGAAAAATAATGTCTCTATACCGATAGTTTAAATCATCGATATCGTAAAATTCTATTTCAATGCCGACGTTTAGAAAAGTATCGAAATATCGATAGCGATAGTGAAAAAACTATCGGCGATACTATTGTTGATAGTCAAAAATCTAAATATAAGTATCTATATATGTTCTAATAATAATTCGAAAGTAAGATCGTGACTTTAAACCGTTCTTATAATTCATCGCCCTATCCGGTTAACCAGCCAGCCAAACCTAGTACGATTTTTTTTTAAACTCATTCCATGATTTCAAAATTTCCAAAATAAAATTAACCATTTTTATTTCACCTGCTTTTTAAGTTATCTTATTAGTTAAAACATTTTAATTCAAACGCAATTTATTTAATAAAACAATTTTTCAAGAATAAAAGAGGGGAAATAGAAGAAATTATTTAAATGCAGAATGGAATTTGCACAGAAACAAAGCTAGATTTCATTAAATATTCCATTCCATTTGAAAAATATATTTCTTTTTATGATAATTTCTTTGAATGCTACAACCTAACTTTTTAATTCATCATTTGAAATGGGGATTATTTCTTATAAAAAGTAGTAGATTCTCTCTACCTATTTTTTTTTTTAATATTTTTTTTTAGAGTGTTCCTTTTTAGTAGCGCCTTACATTTTTTTGGATTCTCAACAAAATATAAATCGGAAATATCATTAATTTTTAGAAGGAAAAGACGTCATACAAAAAACAAACAATAAAAAAAAATGGTAATACAAACACAGTAACTAGACACCTATCACACTTCTTTTGAAGATGTTAATTTTTTCCTTCATTAACCGGCTATAATTTGTATTCAAATTGTTCTGTTAAGTTGTCGTTATTTTGTTTTTAAATATCGTTTTTCCGCCTTATTCACAACAAAAAATATATGCGAAAATAAACCTTTTAAAGTAGAGTTTTCTTTTATTTTCCTTAAAAATCTTCACAATTTTTTTTTTTTTTTTTTTTATATTAATTTTCTTGATGATATGCTTGTGCATTTGTCACCACTGTGCCATTGTTGTCGTACAATAATATCTTTATTATAATAATAGATCTAGAAATATATTTAAAATAAAATAATAATAAAAAAAAGACTGTTGACAAATCGATACAAAATGGAAAGGGAAAAGCTTTAAAAAAAAAAAAACAAGAAAAAATCTTTTTATTCGATATATATATATATATATATAACATACAAATGTTTAACAAAAAACAAGACAAACAAATCAGTCATTATTATACACAATGAGATGACTTTGGTGTGTAAAAGAAGTGTTTTTGGGTATTTTCTCAATGAAGATATTCATGTTTGTTCGTACACATATAAAATATATATATACACACTTCGATATTCCGTTTTGTAGATACTTCCAGTAATAATAATGTTGTATAAGTCAATATATATTGTATAGAATAATATAGATATTTGGCTAGCTAGAAAATTTATATTGTAAAACAACAACTGATATGGTTGAGTTGACTGATTTCACCATAATGTTTCTATCATCCTTTATGAAACATACAACCAGGTCGATCTTAGAAGGTCAAAAGGTTTTCCAATCCAATTTACAATAATATATTATGTCCCTTGAGAAGATTGATAAATATAAGAAGATGTACGGAAGGCTTGACTTTAGAGTTCCGTATATAGTAGATGGAAGTTAGGCAGTAGGTCTGCATGTTACATGAGGAAGGTATACACAAGTAATTTTGTTGTATTTGAATATATACGGATTTTACTTTTGATGTTTGAAGTTTTGCGTATCTTACCTTTATTCCTTTATTTAAATTATGTATATTATCTATATAACAGTTAACAGCAATAGGATAGAGCTGAAAAAGGGCTATGCTTATTGATTTTTCTCCTTTAACCTTAAAGATTATATTATAATAAATTTGATTTTTAGGTCAGATAGTTTATATATTACCATATTAAATACTGATGAAACACTAGAGCTATATCATTTGTTATGCAAAGAGAAAACTTATTGGAAGCAACTGGACTGGATACGGTAAACTTAATAGAAGTTAATTCATGTAGAATCAAATTAAATATAAATTTAAAGGCTCATTTAAAATATTTAAATCGAAACGAAAATAAACAAATTCTTGTTTTAGTCCGTTTCAATATCTAATTTGTTAATTTTTTTTTCTTTAATATTTAATAAAAACGGGCAAGCGATAAAAAAAACAAAAATAATAAATATTTTAAAACAACCAGATTTTAAACAATTTTCAATTAGATTAAAGTACGGATTAATTATTAATTATTTTTTTAGAAGCGGGTTGATGAAATTAATATTTGTAGCAAAATAATCACCACATTTTATGTTATAACCGTTGCTAATATTATATGATAAAATATTCAACCATTCTAATCTAAGTCTATTCGCTGTTATTTATTTTTAGGTATACGGAAAGGTAAAATAAGACATATTGTTAATTAGTGATGATGGAGTCAAGTAAACAAGACATTATATATAGCACACTATTTGTAAATAATTTATAATTTTTCTAGCAATATTGATGAAGGCATACTTAGTCCATATAAGCAAACTTTCATATAGAGTACCTATATATGTTTTATAACATATAGCGAAAGAATCTTTTCGATTATACCATATTACTTAGAAGTTAATTTGTAATCATTAATGGAAGCATTTTAATAAATTTTAATGGATTCAATTTAGATGGCGTACGAATTTTACGATACAGGATACAGCGCGTATCGTCTTAAAATGTTCACAATTTGTTCGAATAAGATTTAAATATGATAATAAAGGCAAAATATACTATCGGCGATGCTTTCATTTTCATAAATTAATTTTGAAAAGTTTTGATACGATTATCACAAAATATGACCCAAAAAAAAAAATAAATAAACAAAGAAAAGAAAATACATTATTAATAATATTTATAAATTTTTATCATGTATTTGAAAAGTACGCCATGCTCATACCAATTTCACTTATTTTACTGCAGAAAGAATAAAAAACACTTACTAAACGTATCAGTTACAAAGAGAGGCCATCCATTTTTCATGTTTAAAAGAAGATTTTCCTTAATACCTCATCAAATTTTCGAAATATGTTGTTATAATTTTTCGCATGATCGTTTGAAAGTTTCAGCACAAAGATAAAAACGGAAAATAAAAAATAAACTTCAATCTTGTTTGAAAATATATAGAAACATCCTAAGCTAATTTTCTACGACATTCAATCAAAATTTTAAACACAATTTTCTCTAGATATGTGCAGTAACTTTTCTCTATGAATAAATTTAACACAATTTTCTTAAAAAAAAAAAGAAAAAAACTTTTTCCATAATATACAGAAAATAAAATACGTTTACAGATTTTATTTTCTCTTCTTTCAGCTCTTCATCGTTTTAACTTTATATTATTTATAAACTTTATATTATTATTGCGAAATATGTAAGAGAGGACCTATCTTTCTATACATATT
Organism: Catotricha subobsoleta; assembly: GCA_011634745.2. NCBI lineage: Eukaryota > Metazoa > Arthropoda > Insecta > Diptera > Cecidomyiidae > Catotricha > Catotricha subobsoleta. The sequence continues at coordinate 17,943 of JAABKK020000653.1, forward strand.
ATTTCACCTATAAACAATATCATGTTTTGAATGAATATTTTATAAGCTCTTTACTATTTTCAAATGTGGAAAATATTTCACGCCATAAATGCAGAGTCTATACGGAAAGGACACCTAACGATAACGTTAATATGTTATAAAATAAATTTAAATAAAATTATTAAAAAAAATGTATGCAGAATAATAAAAACGAAAAATAAGAAAGAACTAAAATAAAATGATTTAATTTTCCGTACGTATAATTTTCTTATTTTAGTTTGTCTTTTTCTTTCGGAAATAGAATATTTATTATTCAAAAGAAATAGCTTTTCCTTTGTTGTAATAGCTATAAATTTATGCAAAAAGAGTGAAACAACTCAAAAATAAAAATCGTTGAAATATTTTTCATTTAAAATTATGTATATCAATTATATATTTAAAAAAAAAAAAAAGAAGATGAAGAAAACAAATATAAATGAAAGAAGGAAAGAAGAATAAAACTTAGATTTTTATGGATTTTTGTCTTTGTTAGGATTCATTCTTATTACTGATTGACACCTAATATATTATTACACGTCAACAATTCGACATTTTTTTTTTTCATTTCTTCAATAATAGCCCTTATACCATCATCAATACCTTTATTATGCTCGCACCCTTACTTCAAGGCTTTAACCAAATTCGTATATACAAAAACTGGTGTGTAATATTCAGTGCTATTGAATTGATGAGGTATCAGAAGATACTGGTTACTCTGACTGGTCCTGTCATGAATCATAAAATAACTTTTAACCATTTGTATATTACAGCATAAAAATGTATAAAAGAAAAAAAAATATATGAAAATATTTCATTTTATATATTTTCGGATTGTTCGATACATTTGTGCTCGCATTTGTGTGTGTAGTTTGTAAACCTTTAGGCTTTTTATAAAAATATTTTTCGACATTTTTATGTCTACTTCAAATAATATCCATATATCCGACCGGCATTACACAAATCAAAATATTTTATTTTTATTTTTGTTGTGAATCTTTTTACATTTTATATATATATATATTTACATTCAGGATGTTAGAAAAATGTAAATAATAAAAATAATAAAAGATCACATAAAATTTATATTATATATTAGCATTTTATTTGTTGGAGTGTGTTATTATTGTGAAATACTTTCATCAAAAAGCATATGAAATCCGATTGAATTTAAATTCAACAGAATGCTACTTGTATAAAGAAAGGTATCAAAACTAATTTCTATATACTTTTCTTTAAACAAGAAAGATGAGTGCAATTGTAAAAAAAAAAATGTTTTTACTGAAGATCCGCCTACTTAGTTTTTGGTTCTCCGGTGTTGATACGGGAAATTGAAAGAAATAATATGAAGTGAGCAAAGACTTCAATAAAACTGAATCCATAGACATTTTTTATTCTTGAGCAGAATCAGTTCTGGTTCTTTTGGCCCCAACTATAAAGAATTTTGAACAATCATCAAATGCTATTCTTTGAAATTATATTGAGCTTGTAAAGATTCTTATAGATTCCTAAAGCGTCCATTATTAAATTTAAATCAGTAATTGTTTTTATCTCGGTTTTTATTTCAAACACCAATGTAGAAAATATAAGCTGAAGAAATCTAGATAAATCTATTTATCTAGATAAATATTTTGTAACGATAATTCTGTAATATATCAGACTCAGACTTACTCAAATTTTATGGGAATGTTTGCTGTAATTCGATGTTTCGTGTTAAACCCACAAGTGCGTAAGTACTTGTCAAGTTTTTTTTTTGTTGGTTTGTAAAGAACACTTGAACTCAACATCAAAAGTTATAATGATGGGATTTAGTGTGCAAAGAGTATACCTATAAATATATATAGTATATGTATTTGTGTTTAAATATAAATCGTGTAGTTACAAATTTTATGACAAAGATATTTATTTAGATAATATAATATAATATAAGTAATGATTTCATGTTTTGATAATACTTAAAAAGGAAATATTTTTTTCTTTTCAATCGAGTCGTATGTATCTATTATCTTGAAACAATATGGAAGACATGGATTAGCATTTTCATTTAATTAAGTTATTTTCTATAAGTAGCGAGATAATAATAATTAAAAAAAACGATTAATTTGTAGAAAATCAATTTTTAAGTTCAAATAACGTGTATTTTGGGGTAAAAGGGTATACCACTCCCTGAATACAGAACAGAACGCATTTTGAATCTGAATAATATTCAAATAATCTGAATTTTCCGAATATTTGGAATATTTTGAATATATTTTGAATATCTCAAATTGTACAACTAACTGGTGTACATTTTACAAGTATAGAAATTCTACGACTTCATATGGTTGAAATAAATTCGGTAAAATTCAGAATGGAGAAATTAGAGAAATATATAGATTATAGACAGTCAAAACTGTATATGAATATCCAATTATATTTTGCTTTTTACTTATAGATTTACATTCTGTACTTAAATGTGTTAACCAATAACCATTAATTAGAAGCGATTCCAATTCTTATAACAAATACTCTTATCAAAAACTATAGAAAATCCACATTTTGTGTCAACGCTGTCTTGTGACAACAAACCATTTCATCGTTTTCCCAAAATTCTATGTTATATATAAATAAATGCTTTATAGGCATTATTATTGAACAGTGAAGTATAGTGAATTGTTGATGTTATATGCGGTGAGTCAAGTATAGGTAAATATGATGGCTTTTAATTGACGATGGCATGAAAATAATGTAAATATACATAATGCTATTAATACCTACTAACTTTTGAAGTGTTTTGCGTGCAGTTGACCCTTTTAAGTACTTTTAATGTCGCATACACCCATGTCTATTTACTTTTTATATAAAATTATTATTATACAAACGTTACGTCATTCGTATATAGATTAAGTATTATACGAAATTTATAATTTATGGTATAAGTAATATAAAGAAAAGGTATTGTGTTTAATATATAAATATAAATATATTTTTATTTTGTTTTTGTTTTAATAGCGCATGTTCACATTAAATTTATAAATAATTTATTTATTCCAATATTAAATGAGTCGCGTTTAATATTTGTTGTGCCGCGCTGAAATTATTCGTAGAAAAGTCAAATTATAAATTTATGAAAATAAATAATGCATGAGATGAACTCAACAAATTCAATGTACTAAAATTTAATTATTGATTTTTAATTGAAAAGAAAAGAAAATTCTTTATCCTATTTAGAGCAAGAGTACTCTTATGTATGTAATTGTGAATGTTCCTGGTTATTCATGTTTTTTAATAAAAGTAATATGTCAATAAATAATAAGGATGAATGGATGAATTTATGGAGCGTGCAAATTGCGTACATAGGAAGTTGTGTTCTTTTCAAGCGTTTTTTTGTTTTTGCTCTTGATGATGGCCTGCTTTTCTATTCTCGTGAAATGAATAATAAAAGAGCCTAAGAAATGAGCTCATGGAGTTTATTTGGTAAATGGAAGTTAGTAAAATTATCTTGCTAAGTAGAACAATTGTTGGCTTCCAAATACTTATGTCTATTACAAAATCCCTTTCACTCTATTACTTTTTTCCTCTTTACGCCGTAGAATTTTCACACAGTGAACACGTACTCGGGCAGATTACGACTGTAAATATATTGAAGTCAGATGTTATGTTTTAATTTTAACTATTATCCTTTCAAATAGTACTAAAGTGAAAAATTAAATGATAAAAAGACACGATACGTACTAATTGGCAATATATTAGACTATAAGTATAATTCCACATATCAGCACAAATAACTAAATATCCTCAACTAAATTGCAATTAATTTGAACGGAAACGGAATTATTATTATAATCGCATTCAAACAATCATTTGTAGACTTTACTCTATATTTGTTATTATGATTTATGTTGTTGCCTTATTTGAGAGTTCAATCATTTTTTAGTTTTTAAATTAAAATTATATCAGACCAAAATTCAAATAAATTTAGAGCCATTTTGTAAATTATTATAAATTAAAAAAAAGTAAAAAAAGAAAAGTAATAATAATCAAACCAACGCAAAATTATACATTTGCTTATCAAACATCTGTGATAGCTCTGTTGTGCTTTGATATGTAGCTATAACTATACTTGGTTATATTGTTATATTTATTTAGTATGTAATTTATATTATTAAAAGAGTGTGTATATATTTAAAAATATTGTTTTTTTTTGATTTTCTGCATGAAATATTTCTGGTTAAAAATCACAAAATATAAAATGTGACATTAAAGCTAAACAAGTTTTTCATGTTTTATGCTTTCTGCGAAGAATTCTGTTTGTTTATCCATCCAATATTATATATATACTATAATATTTATACATATATGATAAAAATTATTTAAAATTTGCACTCTATGCCTAAACTAACATTATAGCATTCAATATTGAACGGCTACATGATTTTTATATTTCAAAAATTAAAACCTGTATTAATTTTTGGTATAAAAAGGTTTTTTTTTTTTATAAATTTTATCCGATTTTATCAAAAATAGAAGATGTATAAATAAAAAAAAGAAAAAAGAAAATACGCGTTAACGAAATGAGGACAGCGCAAATGAAAAACCAAAATTATTTCAATTTGAAATATAAATGCATAAATTTGCAAATACCTGTAATGGAAAAATTTAAATAAATTTATAGCACGTTCATTAATCAGCTCAGTAGTACATTTACTGTTATGTTGCGATGTTTTTATTTGCGAATCACAATTATTATTTTTTTTTTTATGGAAAATGCAGGGAAAAGTTTTTCTCTAAAGTATATAAAAGTAAATTAAATAGATATATTCTTTTCGAAAATTTTTTAGAATTTATATTTGACATACTACGCAAATTGTCATTTAGAAATGGTAGCAAAAAGGAAAACCTATTGATTATTTTGAAAATAATAAAATTAATTGAAATTGAAAACAGTAAAATAATAATTTTGTACTTTATACTTATTGAGATTTTAATTCTAATATAATTTTCTCCTATCATGCATTGTTTTGAAATTCTATACTCTTTAGCTCAATTTTTGAAAAGGCATAACCTCTGAGCTAAAATTGCAATATTGCTAAAAGGAATATTCATATTTTATATCATAAGAAGTTAAGAACAGTTCTTACCATATTTTAATTATTTCCTGAATTAATCTCTAGAATACTGTGAAGATGAAGTTCAGATATCACCAATCGACTTCTTGTTGTTATGAAAAGACGTCGGTTTAGTATGAAGATCAGTATAAGAAGTGACCATGATATCTATTTTGACACATTGTAAACTACTACGACTACGAATACATAATTTACATCATAATGAGTTTAAATTTAACACTACGTTAATATCATAACAGTTGTAGAGCATTTAACAAGAATCTAAGAAGGATTCCTCATTCATTAGTGGATGAAAGGCTAGAAATAATGGATGAGAAACACATTTTACCTGAATTAAAAAACCCTGTACTAAGCTTTTTAAAAACAAGGCTCACTGATAAGTTAAATCGAATCACTTATAATAGCAACCATGTAACTACTCGAAAAATCTAAATCTAAATCTTGAGTTTGGGTAAAACCAAAATATCTAATTTCGGGAAGCAATATCTCATCATTGCATGGCATGCAACAATTTTCACCAAATGTATTCAACTTAATTAAGCGGGAATTTGTGCCCGAAAGATTAAGACGTTTCCATGATATTCAATTTAAAAACAAAAATACTGTGGAATGGTGTCCCATTTATTGTATGTATTGATTATAAATCATTGTCCTCACGGAGAAATAAATTTAGATATATTTATTTGGATAATAATTACATTATTACTTATTAATACAACTATTCCTTGAAATGAATTATGAATGTATATGAGTATAGTGAAATGTAATTAGCAAGTAATGACTAACATTAACCATATGTACTAAAATATTCATGTATTCCCTAATATTGATCCCAAAGCGGGAAGCTTCTACTTCTAAGGTCAAACAGTAAATGTTATGCAAACATTAAGATTTGAAAAACTTTGCAAACTTTACAGAGAATAATGCTGTAATAATTAAAAGATCATTAAAAAATCAACATTAAATATAGTTAGCTCAAAGATAAGCTCTACCTTTCTTTCCAATTGCTAATCATATCGTTTTAATATTTTTATTTATATTTTAGCAAATGTAGATATAAAACAGCTATTTTGAATTCAAATAGTTATAATTCATTATATATTCGAATATCGTGTTCCTATGATACAAAATTGTTCGTATAATTATAGTTACACAAAACTCATTTCATGTTTAATAGGTGGAAGTGCTACTGTTGTTAATTAGAATACACCATTTTGTTCAACGCAATGATGAACCAAAATTAAAGATTGTATCTATAGTGCTTGATCTGAATTCACTCGATATAAATGTTATATAAAACGACGATTCCGTATTTACTTATATTTTAAATGCTTTCAAATGCAAATGATAGTTATTTGGGTCTATTATTATATATATAATAATACTCATTTTGTAGTAAACATAAGTGTATCATGAATTTACAAATTAGATTGTTTTATATACGTAAAATAGGCGCTGATCTGAATATATAGATAACGACTGCTATGTAATACATCCGCACGATACAAATATGATTTAGTATTTGTTCTTGTACATCCATATTCGTATCAAATGTAAACTGAAACTTATCTGATTATTAGTAACAATAGTAAAATCGAAAATTTGAGCCCATTAGTTATCTACGAAATAGTCCTTACGGATTTAATTCAAGTAGATAATATACTTTCATATGAATGGAATTAATCAAAAAAAAAAAAAAAAAGAAAGAAAAATTTGGACTAATCACAAGTTTTCCAAATCAAATCAATATCCATTATCCATATAATCTTTCGTTAACGCAACTTTTTTTTTTGTTGACAGAATTTATTTTTTCGTTCAATCTTATTTGGGACCAAACAAAGAAAATTCGCACTTGAAATTACACTAATTTAATTATTTTAATCACGATTAATAATGAAAAGAAATGTTCTTAAAGTTATTTAAATCATCGCTGAAATATTCACAAATGAAATGTTCATGATTTCTTTAAAAAAACTTGATTTTTTCATACGAGTACGTTTTTGTTTGGTTCTAAATGAGAAGTAAGGTTATTTTGTTTATTCAATGAACTGACTTGTCAAAGTCCTGTTAAAATGTAGAAACTCAACGAATCAAACAGGTCTATAAAATGACACCAGTGCCCATCAAAACTTAGTGCGTAATAAGTCACATAGTCACAATAACTTGATGTAAATATCGGAACTTTCATGAAACAAAGTTAAGAAAATCTTTTTGGTTTCATTCCGACATTTAAAGATTAGGTGGCACATAATTAACTTTATAATTATTTTAACTTTTTTCTATTACATAGCAAAATCATATTGATGGTGATGTAATGATATTTACCTTAGAATGTTGGAACCAGCCATTTATTGAATATAAATTAATGTTTCATTTTTAGTTCTGGAATAAAATTTAAATTTTAAGAAAATCTATATTTTCTAAATCGACGCCAGCTATTTTACAATAATACGGTTTGTGATACGCATTTTATAAATTTTATATTAAAGAATCTTCAGATTATGAATAATATAATATCTATTCTTAAATATTTGAATAAGTGTTAATAGCTTCATAGCTACATAATATATTAATGATTTATTAATAAATTCATGGGCCATGTATTAAACATAACATTTTGTAAAGACATTATATTTTACAATTAATTAATATTAGAGATATTTACCATATTCTGTGAGCATAACTTCTTAAAGTATGAATGAATTGATTTTATAGAAAAGGGGACTGTTTTTTTCTTGAAGCATATTTCGTCAACAGAATAGATTCAGAGGCGGACTGGCCTATATATGGGAAAATAGGCAACGCCCAAGTCGGCTGTTTTCTTTAAAGTGAAATATATTTTCTAATACATACGGGCGATTATCTGAAAACTCCTCCGAATTTAAGGCGACCAAAAAACGTAGCCAGTTCAGCACTGAATAGCTTCACCCCTACATCAATTGAAATTTGACAATAACATTCAATTTAATTAAAGTCTCATTCTCTTTTCATTCTTACTATTTCCTTTCCATTCAAATTTAATAGCATAACTTTACTCAGCGACAAACGTCATATGGTATAAACTTTAATATTCAATATAATATTTAAAATTTTAGCTAATTAGCTGTATCTACTTGAATTGAAATATAAGATAAATATTATGCTATGCACGTTTGTAAAGATAGGCTCCTTGTTCTTGTCTACGGTGTAATTATTTTGATATAAAAATGTAAAGATTTCAATTTTAATTACATATTTTAATATTACAATAAAATGGTGTATTGATTATTTAGTTACAACAGAATACTTATAATTATATATGTTATAGTATATGAATGTGTAATTTGTATAATATATATTTCATAATAATTAATTATAATTATAAATTTTAATTGTGTGACAAAATTGGAATATATTGTGACTAATAAATAGGTAAGTAATCCTTTATGGAGCTCTACTATAAATAAATATACGTATAATTATATGTTGATATCAGCTACAACAGAAAAACATATATAATATTTTAATAACTATTTAAATTGTTCCTTTGAATTTTGAAAAAGTTTCTATTTCATTTTAAACTTTTCTATTAACTTAACAATTAAAAAATATTTACTTTTCATTTTATTTTATTTCCTCGTAGGCTCAATAGGAATTCGCTTTTAATTTTTATTTCTATCTGGGGGAGGGGGGTCTCATGAAAATGTGACGTCCGAAATTCATTATCCTTGCATTTTGTTTTACCTGGTTAACCCTTTGAAGAGTTGTCCAGCTTTAAGTTTTGAAACGTACCCAATACGGAGAACGGAATAGTAAATAGATCATACAATGATGTTTTTTGCATGAACATTTATTTTTAAATTCACTATTTTCAACATTTTTTTTTACTTAAATTTTTCTACATTTGAATTATTTTAATTTTTTGAAGTATCAAAATTCTATTATAACTATCCTCCTATTTGTCTTGATTTTATTTAATTCCTTTATACTATAATCGCTGTCCTGTTAATTTTCATAAAATCAATTTTTGGAATTTTTAGTTTGTGGTGTCACATCGGGGAGTGTGGTAGGGGGCTACGCGCTTATGTGACCATTTGTGACAAGGGGGAGGGGGGTGTCGAAAATCTCTCAAAAAAGCGTGACGCTCTTTATGGACAGCCCCTAATGAAAATATGTATTTTGTATTGTAGCCTCATTAAATTTCAACGCAAGAAAAAAAAATACAGCGACTGCATTAATTGAATTAATAACTTTTGTCTACATCCAACCCTGTTACGGAATTACGATTAATGATAATGACTAATAAATGAGAAATTACACGAAAACACAGTGTTGAGATATACATTCATTCATATCATTTATATAACATCCGACGTGATAAATTAATATTTTAATTTACTTTAGTTGTCGGTTTAAGATACACGTGAGTTAGTTTTTGTCACGTTGATGAGCGATGTATTTAATGTGGGTTAATGATTTGTTATATTTACCCAGTTACAACTAATTTTAATATTTATTTCTTGAAAACTAGATTTTATGTAAATACATGAAATATTGTAATGATTTTCATAATATTATTAGAATTCGTTCATTTTATAGAAAATGTATATCTATATTCTATATATTATTATTACATTATGTAATGGCAATCATATAGGCCGTCTGAACATTATTAATAATATCGAATACGATTATTTTGTAATATTTCCACTTGCACATAATATTTTAAACACAGGACAATAATATCAACAACAACCCTTTACTCCCAACCAGTGTCTTCCCATTTTGTTTTTCTTTTTGTTTTATTCTATTTTTTCCCTTTTTTTTATTATTTGTATTATACTTATTTCATTCATTTTTCTTCCAAAAAGTATAAATAATTTATATCAATTAAATTGAAATGAGAAATTACTTAATTTAATCTTTTGTTTCTTTTCTCTAGTCCATTCGTGTCGTTTATTATTGTTATTATATTATATTCAATTATATATTTATCTATACGAATATCGTATCGCACCGATACGGGAAACGTCTCTAAAATTAGATAAGGTATTAACTGTTATAATAATTTTGATTAATTGATTCACTGAATCAATTAAATGGACGTTCTTGTTATGTATTGTAATAGATTATGTTTGTGTCCTTTGTCAGTATATTGAACTTCTAATAAATAAATAGTATAGGCGAGCTCTAGATAATATATAGAGTGCGTACTTAAACAAAGGACAGCCGTTGATGTTTTGAACAAATAAAACCTTGACACTTTTCCAATCATTTATTATGAAATAATATAACCATTATTTAGATGCGACGCAAATATGTATCTTAAGCCATTGAACTAATATTTATTTTCAAGAAGTTATATATTTTATTAAAATTATGGTGTGATGGCAATAGATTGTGTACTTGTTTGATTATTATATTTTTTTATATTCAGGCACGTTTATGATTAAAACAAAATTGCGACAATACCCTTCTTACCTTTATCATAAAATAAAAAAAATATAATAATAATAATAAAACGAAAACTGATGATTCTTTACGGTTTTATTTTCCTTTTTTTTATATCGAAAGCTTAGAGTTTTAGACATTTTTTTAAAAAAAAATTGTCTTGTGCTTGCTCAACGTAATAACAGAATAATTGAAAAAGATTATAGACTTATCGATCTAGCTACATTTTCGTTTTTAGAATTAACCCTAACAAACAAATAATATTTAACATAAACTTTATATTTTGCTATCTACGATTTGAAGTACATTTAATTATGAATAAATTTAGACTAAATATTTCTGAAAATTATAATTTTAAATGAAATAATCGTTTGAAAATGTTTAAATTTTAATTAATACAAATAATAATCAATGTTCGGTAATTGTTTAATGAATTCCAAAACATTTAAAATAAAAACAATATCATATCATTTGGGAAACAAAATTTGTTGCTATGTTTAAAAGTAAGTAGCCTTTAAGCTTTTAATTGAAAATTAATTAACATGTTAAAATTTATTCTGTATTACCCTAGACTACCAAATTTTAAGTTAATATATAATTCATATTTAAGCACATTTTTCTGTACATATACGATTTTTGTGTTTCTGTGTATTGTTGACATAGTTCGAATACGTTTATTATTCTTCGAATAATTTTTTAATTGAATATTCGAACAACATTTTATTTTTTATTTATTTATAAGACTTTTATCGAATAATTCCGACTAATTTTTTGTTTTGTTTTGTTTGTTTGTTTGTTTGTTTTTTTTTTTAATGTTTAGGTCTTAGGTTAATTTACACGAATTTGGGGAGACACATGAACAAAAAAAATCTATTTTAATCTTAGCAGTCACTCAAGATCTTCAATTTTTTTGGATATATGCAAAAATAAATGATCTGAAAAAACTCCTATATTGGGTTATTATTTATTTGGATAAATTAATTATAATTCAATTAAGTACAAACTTTTGAGTTCTTTAGTGATCTCTCAAACTAAACAGATTTTATGAAACTACATTTTTTTTCTATATGTCTTGTCTTAAAACTTAAACATTTTAAAGAAGAAAATAATCCCATAAAAATGGTGGGCAGCCTAGTGTTCATGGTTATTATAATGGTTGATAGTTGATACTTTAGTCTCTGAAGCTCTGCAGTGGTCAATGGTCATATATATATAGATTTTTTACGCTATATGATAATTTCAGTAAATATTTATAAACAAACAAATATCTTTATACTTCAAGCTTTAAAACATTTTTTTGTTTATTTGAATTATATCTATTATATGTATATCTATTTTAATGCTATAAGCACATTATTCCAAATTTATTTTGAAGAAACAGAAAAAAAAAACATATAAATTTATGTACTAAGCTCACTCTTTATCATTTACTCAAAGAATATATTTATATTATGTATACATATTCATTCACTCATCAAAATAAAATTCAACTGCAGACATTTTAATTAATCACAAGTGATTAAATTAATTATACCAACAATTGTATTTTCTATTAAAAAACATAAAATGTTATGACGCATTCGCTTCTGTTGATATGTGCCAAACCAAAAGAATGAATCTAACATAAAATGCGTCTAAATTATATTTACCAATTCCCATCGTTATTGTCAGTTGTGAAGTTGTACCATGGAAAGACTTTTATATATAAATAAATTGAAATTTAGTATGCGATACCAATTGTTTTGAAGTAATATTTATTAGCAGACAATATAATAGATAGTATACCAAACAGGTGGTTAATTGCTATCATGATGTTACAAATAACGTATATATGTGTCATATGTGTTTGTTTGCTGTGCATTTTATACATTCTACAGCAGATTTAATATGAAATGTTTATTTTGCTTTTTTATACCCTCAGGAGAAAATATATGAAAGTGTATTCTTCTTCTCTTTTTTTTTTTACTTTTTGCTTTTAGCTTTTGGGTTTACCTTATTTTAGTTTGGTTATTGCCAGCAAAAATAATTTTGTTTAATTTTAATTTTTAATATCAATATAAGGCGGTTATCCCACATTAGTTCGTATCGTCTAACTTATATTCTAACCGTGATAATAGATATGAGAGTGAGTGAT
>JAABKK020000664.1:0-66493 GCA_011634745.2 Catotricha subobsoleta
TAATTTTTTTTTTTATATTGTGAATAATGTTGTTAAATGACAAGTTTATAATATAAAAATACTACAAAAAAGATATAAAAAAAAAAAAAACAGACTCTCAAAGTTAATCATCGAACAATACACATTATTTGCAATATATATTTGCAAATAAGTTTCATAATGAAAGTAAATTGGCTGTATGTTTATTTGATATTTATACAACAACACATATAACCACCTCTAACTATATTTTGAAGAATATATAAGGTAATGGATATTGGTTGTTGGTTTTTTTTTTCTTTTTTTTGTCGCTGCGTAGAAACTATTTTGTAAATATATTTAAATGATAAAAATCTTATTGTACAATTGAGACAAGACAAACTGACAAAGTGACAGGGAAGGTTACGAGAAATAAAAATATAAATATAAAAAAAGAAACAAATCAGATTTATTAAGAAACACATTTTGTAGTTAAAAAATTATTTACACCTTGTTATTTGTAATGTATTTATGTTAAATGAAGGTACTCAAGGTATATTATTTAGTAAAAAAAAAGCACCATTACCTAATTATTGTCATCATCAATAACATCATCAACATAATTATAAGATTAATTTAACCGTCACCATTATGCAAATTTGTGTACATTTATTATTTATTGGTACAGATGCGAATAGCCTTTACTTTCAATTGAATAAAGTATGGAATTAAATGAATAGATTTCGTTTGCTTTTCATGTGGCGTGTTTTTAAACTTGTTGAGCGGAATTGAAATTGATACCACCAACATTATTTTTTTTGTGAGACATTAATTTGTTTCTTGGTTATCTACAGCCTTAGATGATTGAGTTAAGTAGTAGCAGTAGTTTTTTTTTTTTTTTGAAGATCATTTAAGAATGTCTTTGAGATGTTTGAGATGAGTAGAGAACGAACGTTTATGAACATAAAATGAGGAGTAGCCATAGCATGCAGGTCCTTAAAACCTCATTATGGATTTCTGTCCATTCGGAATCTATTTTTTTGCAGTTTCAAGTCCGCGAAACATTGAGAGTATGGGAAGGTTCTAGTTTACTGATTACTTACTATAAAATATTTCAGGCAAAGATAAATATTGCCCATTTAGTCAATCATCTTCATAATGAATTCACTTTCAGGTTCAATGTGCTTATATGAATTTTTCAGTACATAACTACTTAAGGATATTTAAAATATATTCAACAAAAATTAAATAAGCAATCATACTCCTAGCAAAAGTATTTACATAACATATAATTTATTCACCCACGCATTAAATGCACGTATACTTAATAAAATGACTTGCCTATTAATGGCATTTTCTCGTGTATATTTACAAATTAAGTATATATTAATAATAAACATTTATTTTTCAGAAGATTATATAAATGATCGGTGCATGATAGCTAAAAGCTTAAAAATAGACAAAAAATGAAGGACATTGAAAAAACTTATATTAAGAAAATCCACACCACTGCAGAATAAAAATATTTTTTTTCCCATATTTACAACATTTTAAATGCATAAATGCATAAAATATTCGTTAACATTTCTACACCAACATAAAACACCATTTTAAAAAGATTTATTCTCAGGCGATTTTAAGCGCTAAATTATATGGACTTGCGCACTTGTAAATAGATGCGATGAGAGTTGTAAAACGACCATTGCAGAACAGATTACAACAACAACAAAACCAAAAAACAGCAAAAAAAAAACAAAAAAAATAATACCGAGTAAAAAATATAAATAAAATAAAAAAAAAAAAAAACAAAAAATAAATATTACATTTAATAAAGCATAAAGACCTAGAGATAATACATTTGGTTTAAAGCTAAAAATATAATACTAAATATTAAACATAGAGGTAAATTTAAGTGCACAACAGTACACAGAAATAAGAGAACCAAAATAATATTGTATACTATAAAAGATAATAAGAAAAAAAAAATCAAATAAAATTGATGATTTCAAGAAAAGAAGAAAAAACCATGGTCGCCTGAAGCCAAAACGAGAGTATATTTTCTTCTTTTGTTGGTGGGTGATCATCATTAATCATCATCATTGTAATCATTCCTGAATCATGATCATCATTTTGTTGTTGTTCTACCTACTCGATCTATCGAACAAGCATAAAAAGTATCGTAGTCGCACAAAATGATTGAAATTGGTTGGAGGTGGAAAGATAAAAATAATATTAATATAATTCTGAATAAAAAAAAATAAAAAATGTTCAATTTATTATTAAGTATTATGATTAAAATGGAGTTTGGATAGAAAAACGGACCATGAAAAGGATAACTTTAACTGGAATTATTATTGTTTGTGGTTAAATAAATACATTGCGGGATACATCTCGAGCGCATAGTAAATATCACAGCAAGCATATCACTTCTTCACAGCTCTCTGTATGTGCAAAGAGCTTTTAACAATATTTCGTTTTTTTTTTTTTTTTTTTTAGAATCGCGCGCTTGCGGATGATGAATATAAATATGTAATAACAACAACAGTCAATTTAGAGTGCTGCACATACAATACCAACATCGTGAGTTGTAGTCACGTTTTTTTTTTTTTTATATTATATACAATATTTCGAAACCAATATAATATAGAACCAAACCATCATCTTATAAGATGATTACCAATATTGTATTGTTCAAGATCGTACAAAAGCAAATAAATTCAATTCTTGTTCTCAGTCAACAGCCATTTTAGGTATATTTTTCTTTTTAAAAATCTATCAGTTTTATAAAAAAACCATACCACAATATACATTCAGAGGACTAATGAATGTATACAAAAATTGTGTAAGATTTCGTTTTTTTTTTTTTTTCGTAGTAAAATCTAACAAAGAAAAGACAGTACCTATAAGACACAGAAGATTCATCCTCATCATTTTGATAATATTACCTACCAATTCTTTTATTACGATATCTCTATTAGATTAGAGTAAAGTCGAGAATAAATGGCAAAGTAAATGAAATATATATATATATAATATATATATTTGTTGTTGTACACAGAAACGGGTATAGATACAGTTTAAAGCTAGAAGGTAAATGGTAAAGGTAAGAAATTTGAAGAAACTAAAAATTGTACAAAGAGAACGTAAACCTATTAAATTTTTTAATGTTTTGCTTGTTTTGTATTTTGTTATAATAATATTGCTCATGTTGTGCACTGTGCGGGGTAATGATGAGATTCACACGAGATTTTTCTTCAATTTTATTTTAAATAAAGAAAAAAAAACACATTTTTTGTTGTTGTTTAGTCGATCTTCTTCTCTTTTCTGTCTTATTTATTTATTATTATTACAACGATACGACTTGGAAAAAGTCTTTAATAAAATATAATTCTTTCAAAAATTCATCTCATTTCACATTCATATATTCATATTCATCATAATATAATAATAATAAAATATGTCTTCTCTTCTACATATTATTATTATTATTATTTTTTTAATTTTATTAAAATAGCGCGCGCAGCGAAGAGATGTTCTGTTTTTAGTATTATTTATATATATATATATACATATATTTATTTTTTTAAACATCATCTTCTTAATTTTCCTGTATAAAATATATGAATGTTTAAAACTTGTCTGGCATCATAATAGTGATGAGCACTGATCATATTTATTATATATATATGATCTCCGAGTGTTGTCTCTTTTTAATTATAATTAAAAATTCAAATTTAATTGTATATAAAAGTTATGTATAAACAAAAGACATAAAGAAAAAACTAAAATTTACATTTTCTCTCCGACAAGAATAATAAATAGATGAATAAAAAAAAAAAAAAAAAACGAATTATTAAAATTAAAATTCCATACTTAAAGAGTATCACCATTTTTTATTTGTGTGTTTTTTTTTATTTCTTTATACATATATAATGCCGTAAGCATCTAACAGCACACCTTATTATATTTTAACGTACATTAAATATATTAAGGTAACTTTTATATTAAATATCGAATCGAACAAACGTATTCATCAAATAAAAAAAAGAATTCTATTGATATCTAATTATCGTAATTATTGCGAATATAAAAATTTAAAAAAAAAATCGTTATTCAATCAAAGGTTTCGATTTTGGGAACGCATTAAAAACTTTCTAGTTAATAGAATTTGTCATTTAAGACAGGAACTTTCAATTCATAAAAAAAAAAACCAAATGATTTATAATTTCTATTGTGTTAATATGAAGGATAATAATGTCGAATTTGAGAAAGTATCAATGTTCACATCAATGGGATCTAATAACAATTGCTGATTGCATTGCAATTCAAAAATAATGTGAAGTTGGTATATATAATTATATATATATAAAATTTATACAGTTGACACTCAGTTTTTTATGCATTCTCCATAAAGAAAAAAATATGTACGCTCACATCTATCAAAAAAAAAACTATTTAACAAACAGGACCAGTGCAGTCAATCAAATTATAGTTTTATTCAGACAACTCATAGCTTCACGTATTATTTCAATTCAAAATTTAAAAAAAAGGCTAAACTGTTGTGTTGGACATATTTTCAATAGCCCATAATTCGCATCATCATAACGCAAACGAATATTTCAAAAAAAAAAAAAAAATCTTTGTATGACACGAACCTTAAGTTAATAGAATTCTTCGTCTTCTTCTTTTTTTTTATTTTAATTTCTTTTTTATTTCATATTTTATAATACGAAGACTTGTTAGGCATGTTTAAGCAAATATTGATGTTGAAAGTTACAATAATAATAATATAATAACATAATAGCTTAAGCGAGTTAGGTACAACATCTATGGGTTCTATACTTATCTCTGTATGTTTGGATCAGCCAGCGCTATTTGTGTTTACGTACAAGCCTTTTTTCATATATTTATTTATTTATTTTAAATTTATATATATAAATATATATATATTTTGAGCTTATAATACCTACGCTACGTAGATTATATTAATTGAAGACACATATAAGACTTTTTGTTGTTCTTGTTGTTGTTGTTGTTGTTGATGTTTAAGATTTTCAACTGTAAGTATTGTAAGTATATGCGCAAGTCTATTATAATATAATATGGTGTCGGTGTGGTGTGGTATATTAAAATATTTGTTTTGTTTAAAGATATTAAATGTAATGACTCTTTTAGTCTCAAGAAGAATGAATCTTTTCTTTATAACTTGAATAATAATAATAGTAATATTAGATAGATACCTACTCGCCTGCTTATAATGGAAATGAATATTTATATATGAAATAACAATTTGTAATTTTTTTTTTTTCTGTAAAAATTTATGTTGTGTTCAAGTTTTTGTTGTTGTTGTTGTTATTACTGGTTTGTAATCCGCGCAATTTGATTTTTATGTATATAACGTTGTGCGTGGATGAAACTAAAGGTAAGCAATGGTATTTTAAGATGAACAAAAACAAAACAAACAAATAAAAAAAAAAAAAAATTGATTTTTTTTTTCTATGAATTTAATTTTGTTTACATACGAATTTATAACTGACAATACATTCTTTGTGGTTCGTATGAGAAATAATATCATAACAAACTCTACCGCTAACGCTAATATGGTATAGAACTAATGTGTCAATAAAGTGCGTTCACACATTTTATTAGGTTATTAAAATTTAAGGCAGAGAAATTGTGCATTTGATTGATATTAAATGAAGTATGTCACCTGTACTTTAATTTAAGTGTAACTGTAGGTGACATAATCAAAATCATTTTGACCAAACATAATCATATCATTTGCTGTAAAAGCGATTCTTCTAACCAATCGTATTCAAACACACTAATAACAAAATATTAAATTGATGGTAAGTAGCTCCTAAACTATAAAAAATAATCAACCGCATAAGACCCATATAGCTCTGGAAACTCTTTTAAAAGAAAAAGAACAAAAAAAACGACAAATATAAAATCTAAATGCTTAAAAGTTTCATCAACATAGAAAAAGGTATTATCTTTTAAAATTATATATTTATGTTTTTTTTTTGTTTTTTTTTTCTTTTTGTTTTCTTCTTATTTATACTGTTTAGGTTGAAAGCTGATATTCTTAAATCCTCTTGAATATAAATATAATTCACATCATCTTATTCAAAATATTATTTATTATGTTCATCATCCACGCAGACACTAAACACCTTTTCCTGTTTTTATAGAATATTTTTTATTTCGTTAATACCTTTTTGACGTCATTTACCTTCTGATTGTTAAGTTAATGAAAAAAAGGGAAAGAGAAAAAAAAAATTATAATAATAAAACCGAACAGAAAACAAATTAAAGCACTGCTCTTTCAATCTAATCTTAAATGCATATGTCGGATGCTTATGTGTGTTTTATGGTTGTTGTTGTTGTTGTTTTTTTTTTTTTTTGTGAAATACTCTTGTCTTCCGAATTACATTTTATAATAATTTATTTTCCAATACGGTGCTGCTACTGATTGCTGAATGCTAATGTAAACTATACCTACGTTCAATTTAATTGCTGCGCGGCATTTTATTATTTTTATTTTAGTTCGATTTTTTTTTTAACTCATTTGCTCAATGCTCTCAGGTATATTTAAATTATTGACTACCTGTCTTTTGACACACATGTGTTATGAAAAAAAAAAACACATTTAAAAAATAAACAGAAAATACATGCAACTTAACAAAAATTGTTTGTAGTCGGTTAGATAGTTTTACAATAAATATATATGAGTAGACTTTTAAAATATAAACAAAAGTGTGATTTTGATTTATGAAAATTTACTTTATTGGTTTTACAAAAATAAAAATTATTTAAGTAACAGCAACAATAAGCCAGGCAATATACGAAAAGTACTTAATAAATTCTTCTTCATTTTTTTTTTATATCTTTATTTGTTTATTATAAATTAAATATATATATAATTTTTTTATTTACACAAATAAAAAAAATGTTGTTTTAGGTTCAAAGAAGATTTTAAACCGGCGCCAAATAAAATTTGCCTGTATGCGCCTATTCTTTTTTTTTTTTTTATCTATGTTTGATAATTTATTAAATAAATGATTTTTTTGTTTACTGCCATTTTTTTAGCAGGTTGACACTTAATAAAAATTCTGTTTATTTTTTTTTTAACTATTGTTTGAATTTGAATAAATTCTTTTATGAACCCCTCAACTATACAATGCTTTGTCGTCTAGCTTAGGTTTCGTCGCAATACACTGTACAAAGAGGAGCAGATATTTAATTTACAGTGTGACAAATATATCATTTCTCTTAACTTAAATTCGTTTTCTATCCATCTTCATTTTCTTTCATAATTACTTTTTTTTCGTTTTTGGGAATTGTTAACAACAAAAGAATGTTGAATTAAATCAGATTTTGTGTATTTTTTTTTTGGATCATTTCACAAATTATATTTATCTATCTACTGTTTACATATTGTTTTATTATGTCTCATTGGCAGTAGGGTAAACAATACCGAAAAAATGACAATCGACCATGAAATTCTATGCTTTTTTTAAAACTCTAAAATTGCTTCTATTTTTTTTTTTGAAGTATTATTGAACAGATTGTTTTAATGTGTAGCTGAATTAAAACAAAAAAAAAAGTAGTTAAATTCATTTATAATTCTTTTTATTGTGCTTTTCACATAGGTAGTCTTCAGAAAGTTTTTCCTTAAAACCTGGTTTCCTGTTCACGTAAAATGTGACATAAAAACGCCTAAGAAATAAACTGATACTAGGTTTATTTAGAAAAATAAAGTTAGTAAAAAAAAGGTTTTAAATTCTCTTACTGCTGAGAACAATTATATGTTGCCTACCAATTTCACTTCATGAAATGAATTTTCCAAGCGATTTTTTTTTTCTTTTTGGAAGGCAACAATTCATTTGTTCTAAGTAGCAAGAGAATTTCAAATTAAACAATTTACAAATTTTTTTTTTGCAATATAAACTCTATCAGTTCAGTCTCGCTCTATGCATTTTTAAGTTTCGTTTCTCGCGAACAGGAACCCAACCTTAAGAATGGACATTTTTTATTTTTTATTTTAGGAACAATTGAATGTTACGATATATAAAATTGTGCATAAGTCTTTTGTATTATTTCAGTGATTAAATCCATTTTAAAAGAAAAATATTAATTTTAAAATAATGAAAAACCAAATATGTGAATAATTCAAAAATATTTGTAATTCGCATATTATTATTATAATATAAATAAATCGATAGGAATCAAATAATTATAGTTTTTAAGCTTTTTCTTTTCTTTTTTTGGTAAAAAGTAATGGACTTGCATCAATAGATCATGGTTTTAGTTTTAATATTCAGCCAAGACTTTGTGATGAGGGCACCACAAGCGAGACCGCGGGATGATTTTTTGTTTGAACCACTGCTTTAAATACGTAGCTTTTGTACAATAAATCGCGACACGAAAGAAAAAAATGTGTCTAATGCAACGTAAACCACGATCTATCTTCATTTGCAATGTTTTTCTTTGCTCTTATACATATTTTAAATATAGATCTATGGTACACTTTTTTTTTTTTTAAACATTAATTTGTTGAGCAAAGTGAAGTAAATGTTATTAATTTAACACAGTATAAAAATTGAGATGGAGAGTTTTAAAGAATTCTATTATTTTTGCAATAATATTACAGTTCGTATAAATATTTATACAAATCATAATTTAAAAAAAACAACAACATTCAAGTAGAGAGTTTTGATTCCTATTCGTCTTATTTTGTAGTTATTGAAAATTCTTATATTCGTATTCTAGAATATGTGTCTTAATAAAATAGGGTTTTCCATGAATTATGTCTACAGTTGAATTTAAAATATGTTCCATAAATCTTGTAGTATTACTCGGTGACACAAATCAAGTAATATACAATTATTTAATAAATTCTATTGTGTGTGAACATGAACAACTACAAATCCATAATATAATTAAAATACATTATTAAGATATCATTTGTAACTATTAAAAAAAAAGAAAAGTGTATAACCATTAAATTTACATAGATTTGATTAACCCTGATTCGTTTAATAAATGTAGGTGCTTCATAAATTATGTGAATTTTATCTTTTGTTCTTATTTCAAATTAATTGTGTTAACAGTATGTAAGCCACCATTTACATTTTAACATTAAAATATATTAACATATAAATAAGTAAATAAATATATAACAATAGACTCACCTCAAGATCTAATAAAAATTCTGAACATTTTTCAACTGGTACATAATCCTTGATTTCAAATACAATATCCTTGTAGGCCGTTTTATCAATTGACACCGACCATGCTGTTTTATGTAATATAAATAACCATAATAAACAAACGATTACTCGATTTGTGGTTATTGTTGTTTTTATTGTTGAATCACTTTGTTTAAAATGCATTTTATTGCACGCACTATTATTATATATTTTTAACGTTTTGATATTATTATTATCCAGTATTAAGTATTTAATTTTATTTCTCTCTGTGTATTATTATTATTATTATTATTATTATTATTATTATTATTATTAATTAATTAATATTGTATAAGGTTTGGTGCTCTGCATATAGCCGGGCGCCAATAGAATAATATTCAGTACATAAAGCTGTTTAATAGCGATTGTAAGATAAGAATTTTAAAAATGCAAATTTTATGCTATTGTTTTGTACAATGAAAATATATAAATACAGAAAACGCACATATTATTTTTTGACTTTTTTTGTTTTGTTTTCGAGAACACTACGCCATTAATAAAAATGCCCTATTTGCACAGTAAATTTTAACACTTTATTTTTAGGTGTTTTTTATTTTTTTTGTATGCAATACAAACACACTTTTTTTTCCAGATACTACTATTTTTATGTAAATGATTTTAAATGATATAAAGACAAAAAAAGAAGTTGTAGTAGAAAATCACAAAATTTAGAATTCACTCAGAATTTATAATTTTCTAAGAGAATGTTCAACGTATTTTTTCTTATTCTTATTAACTGCAGAAAATTGATTATTTCACTTGTCCATATATAACCTTATTAAATTGTTCTATCAAAAGAAATGTTTATTGCTATGGATACGGTGGTTTAAACACTAAACATGCCACCGTACGGATAGACGAATGGATAGGTACACAAATTTATATGCCACAGAAAAATCGGAACAAAATCCAAAAAACGATATGTAAATTTTTAACGATTTTTTTGTTTTTTTGCTTTTTTTTTTTGTTTTTTGTTTAGTTTTATTTTCCTTTCAACAAATAACAATAACAACAGAAAGAATAGAAAAAAACCATATCGATTAAACAATGTTATGTATGTTACAGTTTGTACTCATGTACAAGTACACACTAAATTGCAAAGTGTTGTTTTATATTTAGATATAAGCATATATGTATAATTCGTATATAGATTACATATATATTATATATATATATAATATATATATATATTTCAAATATAAAATATGCGGTTACACTTTTAATATATACAGCCGGGTTGGTTACGCTCCAGTAGATTTTATTTCCGGTGACAAGAACGACCAGCAACTATAACAACGGACAGGTGAACTATAACATTTATTAAAACCATTTTTATATATATGAAAAATAAAATTTTCAAATGCGCACACAGTTTAAATATTCAGCTAGATTTTTTTTTTATTATTTTTATTTCTGTTATCAATAACACTTTAAAAAAAACAAAAAAGAACAAAAACAAAAACAAAATAGTAACGCTCTATGGTACTGCTGTATATCGAAAATGACAGTAAACCGAAAATACAAGAAAACTAAACAAAATAAAATACATATAATTTTTTTTAACGATATTTTAAATACAATAAAACATTGTAAATATACACACAGCGCGCCAGTAAAACTTATGTTACTTCCGTTCACTTCAACGTTTCACATCAAACTGACATTCACTGAGTGATCGTATATGGATTTGAAGAATGAGAAGAAAATAAAAAACATAATTTTGTTTTTTATTTTGTGATCTACACAACGTTTATTATTACGTTACACCTAGACGAGAGGTTAGTTGTGTGCGATGTGGTTGTAAATATTACTATACCGGCTTATTGTAGGCAGGTTGGTGGATAAGATGGGTATATCGTATATGTAATGAGAAAAAAAACACATCCAGACAAATACATTTACATATCTACCTACATAAAAGATGTTGGCTTTGTTGGTATGAAAGAAAAATAATAATAATAATAATAAAACATTAAAGCTTGAGCAGTACAATATGCGGTATGATGACGTCGTTAGTTTAATCAAGTGTGTGGATAAATGAGAGGTAATACTCTTATAGGTAGTAGTAGTAGTAGTAGTAGTAGTAGTTATATAGAAATACTTACATTAGTTTATTTTATCGCTCAATATTGCTGCAATTGATCGGTGCATTATTGTTTTTTGTGATTAGTTGAGGATTTTAAGAGCTAAGCACACGTAAAAAACCTATTGATTTAAAGAATATTTAAATGAATAACATTTCTTTGTTTTACGTGTCGTTATAATTTTAAGTACACTGTTTTTTTTATGGTTTTACTTTAATTTTGAAAAAAATCAAGTATTTTTAGATTCGTTATATTTTTATTTTATTTTTTCTATGCAGATCTATGTTTACTTAGGATTTAGTGGTAGACTGGTAGTATATTGGTGGATGACCCACCGTTAAACCCGACGAAAATATATGTTTTGAAGTCAATCTGTAGTGGTTTTTGGTTTGTTAGATCCAAAGTTATGGACCCACAACTCCCAAAAAAATTACTATTTGCCAATTTTCTCTGGATTTAGTAATCGGATTGAAACCAAAACTTATACTATGTATATTTTGTTGAGGTTAAGGGTGGTTAATGATCAATAACCGTCCACTATATTTTAAGAAACAAAAACAAAATAAAGTAGTGTACCAATTAATTAGCTGCTTATTTTTTTTTAATTTGATGTGAATAAGTTATAAAATGTTTTCTATTTTGGAAATTATTTCAATAATTTCTCTAGAACATTTTAATTTTGTTTTTTTCTTCGGGGTTAAATATGATATTTTAAAGTCTTTGAAAGAAAATTTGAAATTTAAAAGTAGAAAAATTCTACATTTTCTTTCATGCGATTTCACTGCATACATTTCCATTAAGAAACTGGATTCTCAGATTATTGTCAACTTCGAGTACTTATTTGAACATATTAATAATAATAAATGAATAAAATAAATTAATTACACCAAAAACTATTTTGTAACTAACAATTACAATTCGTCAACAATTTCAAAGAATTTAACAAATATAAAGTAAATAAATAAAAAATAAAAAAATGTCTCATCAACCCAGTAATAATAAAATAAATACTACTTACGCTCCATTTATTTATAGCATCGGCAGTGCAGAACTGAATAAAATTAATTCAATCAAAAATCTAGGAGTGATTTTTGATTTAAAACTAAAATGTGACTTGTACATAGATAATGTAGTCCAGAATTCTTACAAAATTCTAGGATTTGCTGCGAAACTGACAAAACGTTTTAATAATGTTGAATATGTAAGTATTTTTTTAATGCCCTATTTAAAATTAATCTAAAATATGCAGGTCAAATTTGGAATTCATACAGATTAACTTACCTATCTAAAATTGAAAGTGTTAAATAAAAGGTTCACCAGATATCTATGCCTCCAAATAAACATACCTTACCCAATAGGCATAGCAGTCTCGAAATAGTCTATAAACCGTCTAAATACGGTCTAATGTTCCGTCTATAACTAGTTCAGTGCAGTCTATATAGCGTCTATAGATAGAACATTAGACCGTAACTTAAGGTTGAATTTGTACAGCCTATTATTCTAACAGTAACTTACCATATTTCAAGTGAAAGAATCGCAAAGTATTTAGAGTACCGTCCTCAAGAATAGTTTTAAATATATAAACCATAATTCCTATCAACAGGCTTCAGCGATCGCATATAACTTAAATTTTTGCGGTATTTATATATTTAATTCATCACTTGTCAAATGAGAGGTGCTGGGCTTATACTCTCTGCGCAAATTACTAATTTTTAATTAAAGAATTTTTATAGTGTTAAGTACCTACAATATTTTAATTAAATTTATGTATTTTTCAAATATACACTAATGTAAGGTTAATATTATAATTGGGGCTATACCCTGTTCATTAACAGAATAAAAAAAAAAAGAAATTAAAAAAAAAATATTATTTTAACAAGATTGTCTTAATTATTACGATTATTATATTATGTAGTTATTCATGCTTACTCATTTATGCATGATATCAAAACAAATTATACAACGAAAACAATGTTCTTTATAATTATATGAATTTTTCATCATCATATTTAAAAAGTAAATTACTTTCCAAATTTCATATGTATATGTTTGATAAAATAGAACTGATAAATAACAAAAAGTTGTAAAGGAAAATGATCACAAATGGTGCGGGTTGAATAGCAGCTAGTAAGAATTTACAATTAATTGAAAATCGAATAAGCTAGTTAGCATTTTAATATCTCTCTGTGTTATTTTCTCTGTCTATTTATCTATAGAAATGAAAAAAAAAAAACATTGTATTTATCGAATGTAAAAAAAAAAAAAATGTCCATCATCATCAAGCACTCATTATTGTCATATGAGTATAGTCGCATCAAGCACTCATTTATTGTATATATATGTAATAAAACCGTATATTGTTACGAGTCGTTACGAATTTCATAGCAATTATAAAATAATATGTCGAATAAAAAGTAGATATTTACACCTAGGTTGCACATTTGATATTGACTCTGTGTTTCATATTATAAAGTATATTATATTGTTTTTATTTATTTTTTGTTTAAATAATTTAAAACCATATTGCGCGCATATTGCATTTAATAAGCTGCATAGCATTGCGATTGCATGTCATGGGCATGCTATATCATAGTGTACCTATGTTCATATTGCATTGTTGTAATATAATATTTAATATTATTTACTTATATCATATATAAGAGCTGTAAGCTGGCAGGGCAGGTATATTATTGTGTGGGACTGTGGGTATTATAAAAGTAACATTAAAGCGATTTTATAAAATAAACGAATTGCATTTAATTTTTTTTTCTCTGTCGTTTCTTCTGTTTATTTTTTTATTTAATTTTTTTCATTTTTTATTCGATGTGCACAATTTTTGTGTTTCCATTAGGTTTGATCGCATATAGTCGTGACATCATGACAAATTTATCAAGCTGATTTTTCATTTAATATAACGATGTGAGTACCTACAAAAATATACAATGTGGAGTACCTTATAATAAGATAAAGATAAAAAAAAGTAGGTTTTTGTATATTTTGTGCAATTTTTGAAAAAGAATAAACTCGTTTGATGAGAAATTATGGGAAAATTTTAAATTGTATAAAGTTAATTATTTTCATAAGATCGATAGGATGTAAGTATATTTATTATAGTAATATTGCTTTGATTTCCATTTTGTATATGTTGGTTAGCTGAGCTGATTCTAGTTATGATACGATGCCCTAATTTACTGAAACTTTAATCATTGTGCTGTTGTGTTTATAGAAAGCATTTTAAATATGTTCAATAAATTATCATAATTAATTTTCTTTTATTTAATTCAAAGTTGATTTATTTAGTTTTACACAATTACGGGGATTTAGAATAATACAAAACATTTATGAAAACCTTATGTTGCCAATTCATTTTTGTTTTAATTTCGATGCTATAAATCATCAGTGCAGCATAATTACCACAAATAGTATTGAACTCATTTCTTTCATCAACATAAATAAAGAGTCTATGATTAGAATGAGCAGCAAAGCAGAAAATGTCACATAAATAAATCATGTTAAATGACATTTATTTAAAGATTTATGCACACACACTAAAATTACACGAAAATAATTTCCGTTAAAACTATAAAACAAAAAAAAAAAAAAAACGAAACTACATTATTATACTGTAGCGCAATTTTCAATAATAACTAATAACTAAATATTCATGATATTTTAGGTACATAAATAATAAAATTAATGGTAAACGGGATGCATATCCGCGACTATTTTTATAGAAGATTCATTTATTACTGTCTATTTAAAAAGCAAGCTTAAATAATTGCCCACCTACACGAACTTAAATTCATTCATAATTATGAAATGCCTCCACCATAAATATTAATATGCGGCACTGTGTATGTAAATGAATCGAATATCCATCCGTGCATACTTTTAACTTACGTAATCTGAAAATGATAATTAGATAAATCAAATTAATAAGCATGAAAATTGTAGTGGTTGGAGCTTGGAGTGATGCCTTTTTGTAAATGAATAATATATAATTAAGAAAATGTTGATGGTGTTTCGGTTCATAAGACATATTTTCTAATAATAATAATACTCGTCACGACAAAAATGAAGCCGTGTACCAAATCATTGGTTATAGCTTGTTTTTTGTATTCTTTTTATTTAATGAACCCTTGTCCGCTAATCACTTAGGTAACTACACAATACACATATACTAATCATTCTATTGTTTTTGTTGTTTCAACTTTTTTAATTTTATTTTTTTCATATATGATTAATTTTTATTTATAAATTAACTTATTTATAACTATTTTATTCTAAATCAACGAAATCATAATTTTATATCACATTATTTTCATATATTCTCCTAGACTTATAGGCTGTTAATATTTATGGTCTATTATATTTCATTTGTACCTCCGAAAGGACTCTGTGCACTGTCAATTAAAATCATTTATCGTTATTTTATTGTATTTGAATTGCAAATTAATATTACCTGTACACGTAACGCAATGCATATCTGAATCTGACGCGAATCAATAAAAAAAATAAAAAATAAAAATAAAAATGCAATAAAATATTACTATTTTATAATTGTTCGGCAACACAGAAAATGGCTTTAATATTTCAAAAGAAATGAGAAAAAAAAATAGCATGAAAAATTAACGCCTATTTTTATAACAAAGAAGGAAGTAAACCATCATAATTATTATTATAGTGTCACTCAATAGTTTAAATGGTGGCTGTGTGTATAGAATAAATTGGATGAATGGATGGATGGATGGATGGTTGGTTAAAGCATCCATTTAAATTTAGTGCTACATTTGCTAGAAGTTTGCTGTACAATTTTTTGTTTTTTTTTTTCTGAAATATATTTTATAGAAAATAAATTTTTGTTATATATTGCTTGTCTAATATTTAGTTTAGTTTAGTTTTATTTTATTTAATTTTTTTTTCTTCTTTTTTTTTTTTAATTTTTGTTCAACTGTAAACAGTATTGTACTGTTGTTTATTTGTTTGTTTGTTGAATGTCATTTTTATAAATAGGCAAAGGCTTGGTCATATAACACAACACAATAATAATGTTTTGTGTGTGTGTGTGTGTGTGTGTCTGTTTTATTTACTCAACTGTGTATATAATCCATAGTAAATTGTTAATGAAAATAAAATAAAATTAAAAAAAAAAAAAATTGTACACATCTCCGATATGTAGTCAATAGATATGCGCTCAACAATATGGAATTGATATGGTTCAATGAATTCTTTACAGCATAATTGTTTTTTTCCTATATGTAGTTTAAATTGAAATAAAATATAGAGAACGACAGAACACACATGATTGAAATTTATGGCAAAGATGGCCAAAGAATCATATATAATATTTTTTTTTTATTTTTATTTTTTCCAGTAAACGTCCAAATTTAACACTGAATTATTAGATAAAAATGCCCATGCTATTAAAATTTACCAAAATAAATAAATAAATATAACATGTGTCTAATTTTATAATTATTATTCTTCAGCTATTATATATAGAATATATATATTGGATTGGACGAATTGAGGAAATTACATTGAAATTTTACATAAAAATGATTTTTCACATCATATTACATATAGAGAGCCATATGCGTGTTTTGCATAAAGCAGGTACCTTTAACTTGGCATACACTAAATTATAAATTGGTAAAAATATTATACTGAACATATATGGGAAATTAGTTTGGCTATATGCGGTATTTTAGTGAGATTATTACTATTTGTTTTGCTGTGGGTGCTGATAGTATCAAGTGTAATACCAGGATATTAATTTATTATTTTTTTTAATAGCAATATTCGCGAATTCATTTGTAGTCTATAAATAATAGATCTTGAAATTGTTGATAAATTAGAATTCTATCATATTATTGTGCGCTCTATATGAATTAAACATGTCCTTAATCACATATTTATTTACATTATTTTTTCTTAAAGTTTTAAAACTTTCGACAGTTTTATGATAAGCATCCTAAAATAAAATATTTTCTCGTTTATAGTCGCGCTTACCTTTGTGTGTATTCATTGATTTGCTCAACATTAACTTATAAAACGCGTATGCTGAAATTAAGATTTTGATTTGACATTTAATTTAATTTAAAAAAAATATATTGTTAAATGTTTTTTTTTTTTTTTAAGTTTACTGAATAATATCAGAACATCAATTCAGATTTGCTGAAAACCGGTTTATTTCTTGTAAGTTTCAGAATTGCATTAAAAGTATAAATAATAGATTTAGGTAGACGACTTAAAGAAGAAAACGCAAATCTTCGTTTCACTACAATTATGGACAAAAACTGAAACCACATTTTCTTACAGTTTATATATAAACTATTCTAAAGACCAGCAATATCACTATCGGCATTAATATTATAAACATGAGGAGTATCTTGAAAGACACTTGACTCAACCCTCATCTTAAATATCTATAATTTTTTTCTTTTATTTTATTTTCAAATCAATTTAGCTATGATATTTCAAATTTAAGGTTCAAATATCAATTTTGTATTTATCTGAGTGGTGTATATAGTTTTAAGAAGATGCGTAAAATCGAATGAATGGTGTAATTTTCATCATGTTTTTTTTTTTTTTTTGTTTTTTTCTTATTTATTTTGTTTAGTGTGTTAGCCATATGTTACATTTTAGAATATTTTAAGTGGATGTGCAAAGAAAAATAAGATAATAGATCTTCTTCGTTATTATATATCTTAACCGTATATTCGGTAAATAAGAAGGATATTCAATATTTTTGCCTTTTATTTTTAATTAACTACGAACATTAGATATTTTTTTTATATTTTCTTCTTTTTTTTTTATATATATATAATTTGAATTCTGTTTATCATCATTCACACATTAATATTTTGTTTTTACCGAAATTTATGTTGGAAGGGAAGAGATTTTTTCTTTCGACATACTTAATATAATATATCGAATAAATCATAATATAATTTCTAAATTTCATTTAGTTTACTTCTAGTTTAATAAAAAGAAAAAAGTATTGTGATTGCTTGGATGAAAGCATCTCTAGAAGAACTTTTACAATAGTTTATAAAATTTAAAAGAAAAAATCCATCAATATTAAATTATGTTATGATTTGATACTGTATTATACACTATAGGGTATTATAACTATTATGACTGGAACTGGAAGTTACACACATCACAGTAAATTCATTAGGAATAGATTCAAACTTATTGTTTGGTTATATGAATTCTTTTAATTAATTGCATATTTCACATTTAAAGCAACACCATTTATATTACTATTAATTTAGATGACAGCATTTTCTGTATGAACTAAAAACTATATATATTATAATATATAGAAAGTAAAATACGAAAATTCCGGTCAATTTATAATTTCATTCAGTATCCGAAATCATAAAAATACTTTTCTTGTTTAAGATATATCTTGATCTCAATTTGAAAGATTAATGTCGTCAACAGCATATATTTACTAACTTCTTTTATACACGAGATATTAACTGTACAATAGGAAAATAAGTATATTTGCATTGATTTGTCAACAAAATATTTATTTCTACTAAATAAAAAAAAAAAAAATAGGTAGGTAGGTAGGTATATGACGAATGTATTAAATGTACATTCAAATAACTTTTAAGATAGTGAAAGTTGAGGGAAAAAAAAACTTTTCCTGCTTTATGTTTTTATGAGATTTCTTTGTTTTCGAAGGCATATTTAAAAGAAAAAAAAAATAATAAGTGCTCGCTTAATCTCTAAAAATTTTACAAAATATTTATAGACTGTTTTGACATTCGGAAATTAAGTATTTGTAAGAGTTAAAGTATATACACTTACACATTTGTTTATATTTTTCGGCATTTATTTTTTATATTTATTTCCCCTAAGATCCCAAAGATTAGATTATGAGAAAAATAGGAAATTATTATTAGTTAATAGGCTTTTCTATTCGAAGTTACCAACATTTCTTTTTAAATAAATCGTAAATATTGTAACAAGTTAACAAGTTTTATTGAATGGAAGATATTAACCGTTGAACTTAAAAAGTATGAATATTATGATTACATATAAAGAAAGGCTAAGCTAATTACTCAATTAAATGTAATATTTGATGCTAAATGTTAATCTAAATCTAACAATTGACTGTCCATACATCAAACTTTGGTAATCAGTTAAATTTTTATTAAATAAAAATTTCGATTAAATTAGAGCTAAAAAAAATATTTTGTGTTATTAATGTTTTTTTTTTTTTATTATTATTATTATAATGTTTGAATTATTAAAATTATTTTGTTTAAACCATTCAAGCCCTGGAACGCAGAAACATTAATCTTGGAAGACAAAGTTAATAATGAAAATTATTTTTCATATGAAGAACTTCTGATAATGCTTTTTGCCTAGAAGAACGAACATAAAAAAAAAATTATTATCAGCTTGAGCGAAAGAATTTCCTCGACGTTTTTATCACATTATGCTTACGCAGTTACGTAGTATGTTAAAAGACACGTCGAAAATGTGTCTTCTGTGGTTTGAATATTATTTTATATCGAATAGCATTCGTATCAATGCAAATGTTATACAAATAAGTATAATTAATCTTTATCTGTAAAAAAAATGTAACAACATTTTTTTTATGATTTACTATATCATTAGTTTTAAGAATTAACGGAACATTTCCCCTAAAAATTCATCATCAGAGATTATATGAAAACAGGAAACTAATAAAATTAGTTGAAAAATGTACCTTTGTTTAATAAATAGCAAAAAAAAAGAAAAAACGAAAAAAAAAAGAAAATAATTCCTTCAAAAGTAAATGAATGTTAGTTTAAAAAATATGAATGATAACATAATAGATAAGGTCCCTATTTTTTTTTTTTTTTTATTTCAATCGTAAATACTTACCTTTTTAAATAGATTGAATGGATAAGAAATGCTTAAAACACAAGAACCAAAACAAATGGGTCAAACGTATTATAAAAATAATACTTTGGAAGGAAATTGAGAAATTTTTACCTGACAAGTAAAAAGCGCGCGTATCATTTTACTTACAAAAATATCTTACTATTCTACTATTTTGAATTTCATTTAAACAGTTTGTAAATGTTGATGTAGACAAGTGCGCGTAATCTAACAATGACCTTGATCTTATACATAGAAATGTATAATATATTTAGATTACCTCTTGAAATTTAAACAATAACAACGTAAAAACAACAGAATTTTAAAGAATTTGTTATGGCTTAATTGTGCGTGTAATACTTCTGCATGGTAATATATATATAATATATTGTTGGAACCGGAATGAAATGTCGTAAAAAAATTGTACATACAAATTTTGTGTGATATGAGTTGAGTTGGATCTTGTAAAGTACCTGCCGAAACTGATTTGCTTTCCTAAACATTATTTTTGATCATATCTCTTCTTCTTCTTATTTTTTTTTTATTTCGTTTTTGTTTTTAAGTTTTTTTTTTCTGGTCTTTTTTTTATATAAATATAAAAATCTTAGTCACCGAAATTTCACTAATATTTGATAGGTGTGAGCATATATTTGGGGAATTTAAGGAATTTGAATGGTATGAATATTTACTCAAAATATTTATAAGTTTTTCCATTATTTAGTTCTTGTTCTTATCTTTTAAAGTTTGTTAACGTAAAAATCTCACAGTTTAATTATTAAATTTGAAAATACATATACCTCGTACATACCCTACATATATTGAATAGCAAACATTGTGGTTAAAAAAAATAAAATAATTTACTGTATTGTCTTTCTGCCAAGAATGAGTAAGATATAAATTATAAAAAAAAAAATCTTATAAGCATTTTAGATACATATATATTATGATCACATAAGTAGTTCCTCTCCAAAAGGGTTGAGTTCTAAATATGTACGTACATATGTATATACGTATGTACATATATTAAATGGGTAACGGATATATTTACAAACTTTTGTTATGCTCATCGCATCGCGCATATTATATTTGGAGGTTTTTTTTTTTTAAATATAATAGTTTTTGATGTGTTAATTTGAATTTAACTCATATTTTATTTTAAATTTCTAAGTATTTTGTACTTAGGAAATAAATAAAGTAGAAAATACAATTAAATTTTATGTTTATATACCGAGAATAGGGAATTTATATTTTTAAAATACCCTACAAGAAATACTTATGAGAAATATGTTCTCGCTATAGCGACCTACCCTAAAGTATTTTTAATTATTGTTTAAAGTATTTGAATATCCGGCGAAAATACGAATAATTTCTAGATAATTTGTTTGGATTGCACTTGTTCAAAATTATAAATCCTCAACAGCATAGCTTTGTATATAACATTCGAAATACGTCCAACATAACATAAATATTGTGAAATAAAAGAAAACCAAACATCTTTTTGTGACAAACTGTGACAAATTCTGTTCTAACACCTGAACGTCCCATTTTAATTTTAAAATAACAAAACGAATAATAAGAAGTTTTTAAATATCCGTCTCATTTGCAATTAACCATGAACGAATAAAAGAAAAACAAACGAAGTGTTGATTTCTTGTTAAAAGGATTCCTATAAAGGATTTTTGATATAGATCAAAGCAAAATATATAAAACTTATATTATCATATTCGTTCGTGTTAATCGTTTATGTTAGCAAGAACTTTTTAACTTTAAAAATATTTGCAGGCATTTCCAAAATTTCACGTAGAATATTTTAAAAATATAAAAATAAATGTAGGTACCAATAAAGTAAAATATGTACTATATCCAAATTTAAAACATTTCATTTTAGGGGAACGAAAATTATCTAGCAGCAACTTCTTCAATTAGTCTGAAATTCAATATTTGAGTAGCTCGTTCATTCTTTGCTCCATGTTATGATAATAATAATAGGGAAGGAAGTACTATAAAAGCATCCTTCGTTCCAAAATGTTTGATAGCATTAATACTTACATATACTTACATTTTCGTGTAATATCATTTTTGTTTGCATTTTCACAATATCTAAGAATGTATTGGGAGCCGCATGCTATAAGGCTGAATAATCCACGTAAATCCTATGTTTATACGGTCCTAGTTCTATATTGCAAAAGTCCTCCATATGCTCTTTTAAAATTTATGCAAACATTCAGTATATTCAATAGATTTTCTCCCAAAATAAAAAAAAATAAAAACTAATAGCTATATTTTCTATAAAAATTGTTTTTTTTTTTATTGAATTACATTATTTATATTATATTTTTATATATATTTTTTTATATTTAATAATAAATAATAAATAATATCAATATCGGAATGTATATTTAATATAAATGGAAAACAAGCATAATATATGTTTTTGTTCTGATTTATACCAAACACTTTAAGAGATAGTCTTCAAATTTAGTTTAAAAATATTAAAATTAAACTATAATAAATAAATGAAAACATTTGATAATTAACGACACTAATTATTTTAATTGAAACTATTGCATGGGGATCCTCACACAAAGAAAGTATTTTGTCTTATACTTAAATTCAATGAACGGTAATCGCGATGCTTCAGGATTGATTTTGAAAATTATTTCGGTTTTCTCCTTCTTTTTTTTTATATATATATCATTGAAAGGAACATATTTATTAGCCTGCTTTCCATTATATTCATTTAATTTTAAAAATGTTTAATTCTAATATGAATAATATCCTAATCTTTCTTACGTCATAATGTGTTTAGGTATATCCGTGTATACTGTACTGTATATGTTATGTAATAGAGTGGTGAACAAACCACAAAGACATCCACCTTATTGGAATTTTTTAAAAGATAAATATATAATTATTTCATAATTAATATTTTTGTTATTTTATTATTATTTTATTTATTAATTTCTTATTTTTTTTTTTTTTATTTATTATATATTATATATATAATATATATATTTTTTTTGTTAATTCAATTTATTTTTTATTACTCTCATTTTTTTTTTAATTACTTTTGTGAAACAGAACTTTGAACTGGTCATAAACTCTTTACATATAATTAAAAACTTCAACAATATGAATGTTTGTTTCTATAATTAATAATTTCTTCTTAAATCACTAAAAATATTGTATTTTATTTCTCTCTTTATCGTTTCGTTTTTTGAAATTTGATCCTATGCTTAGAGAGTTAATACTTGGCAATATTAAAGTTCTTATGCAGGCTATATTGGTTTCATATATTTTACTTAAATTCTTTGATTCATATGAAAATCTGTGTTTACAAACAATATTAGCAATATCAGATTTCAATAAAATATTCGTTTTTATGATGTCGTGGTTTTTTCATTTGCTTTGATCGTTTTTTTTTTTTTTTTTTGGATAAACAATAACTTAATTGAAAGTTACCAGTTTTTCACATCTACAGTAATTTAGTGTTGTGGCCATTTAATAATGTGTTCCTGTTTTTCTTTTTAATTTTTTATTTTTTGTATGTCTCAATTGAACAAATTGAATAAATCAAACCACAATTCAATTTCAATCGAGGTTGGTAATATATATAATCAAATATGGCTAGATGCGATGATGGATGCAAATGATGTGTTTTTGTGTATGTGTGAACTGTGTATGTTATGAGTTATGAGCAAAAATGTAAAATTAAAAATCATATGAAATTCTTGTCGTATATAATATATGATATGAGACTAAATTTGGAATGGCTTCAGAACAAACACAAATTATATACTACGATTTATTCGCTTGAAATCGTATTTTTATTTAACCCTGGGAATGAATCGATGTAATAAATTACGTAAACGAACATTTAATTGATATTTAATTACGATTACGTAACTGTCGATTATGTCTATCATTTTTTGTTTTTTTTTTTTTTAATTTTATTGAAAAACTAATTTGTTAAATAAGATCTATTTCGATTGTTTAATGTCATTTCGAGGAAATCAATCTTTACTACATTTAAATATTTATTGCAATTAAATTAAATTAAATTAAATTAAAGGTACAATTTATATAAATTCATCAGTTTCCTTTGTTATAACAAAATTTAATTAATCAATTACTCAGTGAACCA
Organism: Catotricha subobsoleta; assembly: GCA_011634745.2. Classification (NCBI taxonomy): domain Eukaryota; kingdom Metazoa; phylum Arthropoda; class Insecta; order Diptera; family Cecidomyiidae; genus Catotricha; species Catotricha subobsoleta. The sequence continues at coordinate 24,327 of JAABKK020000664.1, forward strand.
TATTTCGGTGATTGTACATAACGTTTCATTTAAATTGTATGTAACCACTATATTGAATCAAAAATTATTATTATTATTATTATTATAACAAAAAATTATATTTTCAATTTTTTTTATTTATTTTTTTATTCATATTTTTTTGCTGTTTTGACCATGTGAATTTACATAATTATACACGTATTTGATTGATTTAATACCGCGGCCGGCGCACATTGACCAAATAATCAAATCAAGTATTCAACAACAATTTTGCTCACTGCATTCATAATTTGATATAAAATATAGTACAAACTATTTTGAATCCAATAGATATTTAGTAATAGATGTAATGGTTACCTTATAGACTGTGGTTTGTTTAGTTTTTAATTGAGTGAGAGATGATGATGATCTGAGAAGAAAATATGTATATTATAATATACGGCCTATTGACCTCCTAAATCAAAAAAAAACAAATATTGATGTCTGGCATAGAGTAGTAAGTATTATTTGGTGTCTATTGCGATGGTTAATAAAATATATTCAAATTATAATTATAATAATACCTCTATGAAGAAATGTATATATGTATAGAGGCACCGTTTTATCATATACGAAATATTGTAATAACAAAACATACCGACCACTTTCATAGTACAAAGAGTAAATTATGTAATTTTAATGCGTTATTTGTTAATAATATAATAATTTATTGGTTCCTTTTTATATTTTAATGATAATAAATATTAAATATATGGGTTTTAGAGCGCCGATTGCTGGTTATATTGACTTTGAATTGTTGATTCCAATATGTATTATGGGTATATGTAGAATTTTGTGGCAATATTTTCTATATGTTTTATGTGTTTCATTCGGTACAAAATTATAATATAATATTATTTAATAAATTTTCTCTGTTGGACTATCTAATTTAAATTTTAAATTATTTTTTTTTCTTTCGGTTGAAAGAAAGCATTTCTATACATCGTGTTAATTAATTTAATGTGAGAATTTGGCATATTGGGTAGAAATGGTTATGATATTGCTGCTGTTGTATATAATAAGTATATATGTATGTATGTTATAGGTTTTAAATGTATTATGCATATATAATCATTTCTTATGATACCCATCATCTACATTAAAGACGTATTTCTATGTGTATATTGTTTTGTAGGATACAGAAGATTTTAAGTTGTACTTCTTATTTCTTTAATATACATAATTTTTTTTTTTTTTTTTAATCTCATGTTTTAATGTACAAATAACATTTGAAAATTTGTTTTTTTTTTTTATTTCTTCTCTTTATTATTTTATTAAAATTGATTTTAAAAATTGTCTAGTTTTAAGGTTAATAATGTCTATTGTGTATTCGATTTTTTTTTCTTTTGTGAATTTAGTTTATTTTAATTTTTGTTAATACTATTTTTGGTTCGTTGAAGTGAAATTATCTTTTTTATACGGGCAAATATACATGTATTATTAATTAAATCTATAAAGATTTTTTTTTTTTTATTCTCTTTTGAAATATGATGCTTGGCATGCTTGGTATGATGCTTGGTAGGTAGATTTTTATTAATTATAATATATGAGTATCGAGTTAAAACTACTGTTAAACTACTGTGGAATCCGTTAAAAATTATATTTAAAAATTCTATTTTCTATCATTAAAATTGTGTACATACAATTGTTTTGATTGGAATAATAATAATGGAATTATATTTAAATAATGTTGGGTAGCTGCTTAATTTAATTATTTTTTTTATGAAAAATAATTTACTGTGAAAGAGAATATTTTTGAGATACTGATACTGATATTGATGTAAAATTTATAAACTGATAGATGTTTTGGTTTGCATAAATCACGAGAAAAAAATCTGTGTTAAATTATTATTTTTAAATGATGCAAATCAGTATTTTGCGGATATTGGAGATATGACATATAATTCCACACGCAAATGAAATTGGTAAAAATAATAAATTAATTAAAAACTGCAGCCATGCCGAATTGAACCCTGTGCACTTCGATGGATCAAGAACAAGATTTAATTAAACAATTTATTTTCTTATTATTGTAGTAAGAGCACAGATTATCTAATAAGGGCAGATCATCATATGTTCATCGCAGAAAATTCTGGTTCTCTCAAATCTCAATTAAAGGCTACCGAAAAATAAGTGTTTAAAAAAAATTGCGGTATTTTAAAAGATTATACTCATGAGCAGGACTTTGTTTCTTATATATATATATTTTTGCTTGTTTTCATTTCTAGTTTAATAAGTAGATAATGTGAAGAGAATTTTAAAGTGTATTTTATTTAACATTTATTCCATTGTTCCTTTATTATTATTTATCTATGCTTTAAATATAAAATTAAAATCTGTGTTATTTCAATATTTTAAGAACTATTCGTTTATTATATATGCTCTAATTTAAAAATGGTAAAATTTGTGCTTAAAAATGATCTTTTTTTGGTTTGCTTTAAAATATCACTATGAATGTTTTTTTTTTCTTTTTCTTTTTCTTTTTATTTAATTTCTATTCGAAAACAATTTAGATGTGATGATGACATCTTAGATGTCGAAACATGTATAATATTATTTTTAAATAATAAATTTGACGAATGTTTTATAAATTTTTTTATAAATTTTTGTTTCTCATTTTTTATTTAATGTGTGTAACATAAAGGTTCTATCAACAAAGTTAATAATTTAGATGTGTTTCGTAGTTTTTTTTATTCTCTCAAAAAACTTTAGAACCAACAATCCAAATGAAATATTTTTCTAATTTCTGACAACTTAATTTCCATTTTGTTCGCTTAGCTGATACTTACTTACTTACTTTTTAATTTTATTTTTATATTTATCGGTAATCGTTGCATTTGTATGTTATTAATATATATGGTATATGGTCTTTAAAATTTCATTTCATCATCACAAAAAATAAAAAAAATAAAAAAAAAACTTTGATTATTTCAGCGAGAACTGATCTCATCTATTAAAATTAACCTAAAACAAACAATAACAAAATTAAAAAAATGTATGTATATATATGTCGATATTTTCTTTATACTGTTAAAAACTATTTATATCAAGTAAAAAAAAAACTTAAATGCATTTTGAATGAGAATATGGGCATATAAAAAAAAGCAATCTTTTTTAAATCATTCTATGTATATACAATACAATGACCAAAAGTTCGTATTTCAAATATTTCTAAGAGCCGATATATTCAATTTAGTTTGCAATTATATATCAGATTACATACAAAATTGAAATTAAGTTGTCACAAATTAATTATCAATAAATTTTTGTTCGTTCAAACGGTATTTATATTATAATAACTTTTTTTTTCTTTCATTTTTTTTTTGCATTCTTATTTATAATCTAAACATACGTACACCTACTGAGACTGACTGAACTACAAACTTAAATAAGTTCGATTAATAACAATGAATATTACATCATCATCGTTCATCATTTATGTATCATTTATAACATATATTACTTTCAATTAGAACAATTAATTGCAACTGTTTCCGCTAAAAAAAAAAAAGAACTCATAAGATTTTTTTTATCTTCATTCTCTACAAAATTTAAAATTAAAAAAAAAAAAAAAAACAAGGAATACGCTATTTGTATTTTAATAAGAAAAATAATCGATTTGAAGTAGATTTCACGCATTTATTGATTTCTTAGACTTACGAGTTAAAACGATCAATTGCGTTTAGCTATTATATTGTCGTATATACCGAAAATTAATACGGATGAATGACGTACCCATTATATTATTAACAGATACGGTTAAATCAGATGAAAATAATATTTTACCATACATATTTTTTATTTTTTATTTTATTTCTTTTTTTCTTTTTTTTTGTTGTAGTTGGATAGAACGTCGTTCGTACGGTGCGATAATAATGCTCATACCAAACAGTTTTAGTAGCACATATTTGGTACCTACGTGCCATCGTGCTACGTACGCTACATAATACGGGATACACAATATAGAGAATAGATGTATTTGTATATATTCTGTGGAAGTAACTTGTTCTTGTATGCAGTGTTATATGAACTGAACAATAAATTGTGATTTAGCCGATTTAAATCCAACATTTTTTTTATTTTATTTTTTTTTTATATTCCCTTTACTTTTAAAACGATTTATTTTATTTTATTATATTATGGGTAAACCGCGTACAGGTAAAATGATGACAATAATATTTTTTAGATAGAGATTTTCTTTTAATTCATTTTTTTATTTTCTAAATTTTTTTCTATTCGCTTCGTTTTTTCTTTTTTATTTCATTCTAAAATACAAAGGAATTGATCTAAGATGAATGGATTATTATTTAAAAGGAAAAATATCAACTGACGTACATGCATTAGAAATATATAAAGCGGCGTCTCCACTCTGCCGTATTCACCAGTCACAATTTATTTTTAAGAAATCAAATGTTTTTTTTTCTTCTTTATTTAAGTTTCTGGGGGCTTTTCACCACACTTAATAATACAACTATTCATTATGAATTTATTAAAGTGACAAATTTATTTCAAATATAATGCTTTGCACTCCACCTTGACTATCTTTCAACAATAAATATGTAGTTTTTAAGATTAATTCATAGATTTTTTATCTTTTTTTTTTGTATTTTTTGTTGTTGTTATAATATTATTATTTTATTTAGTAAATAGCTGTAATAAATTTTTAACCTCTTCGTCGGCAGCACATGCGACACAAAATTGCTAATAAAATAGCAAACATTAAACTTAAACCTGCTGTGATTAGTAAAAGTTTTATATATGGCAGTTCTTCCGGTTCAGTTCGAACACAAATTTCTGGTGATTCATCGGTCATATATTTGATTCGATGTTTTAAATCATCGTCAACAATGCCCAACATTTTTAAATTATCCTCTAAATTTTGTTGTAATGTTTCCAGTGTGGATGACATTGTTACATTTGGACAATTTACAACGCCATCACATACTAAATGTCTTGGTATACAAACGGATGTATCACCTGGACATTTAAAATCACAACCACCGTCTTGTAAAAATGATCGTGCCAAATTACCATCTTGATTACGTGGCAAATGAAATAGTTCAGTCCATACAAGGCGAAAAGCATTTCTACCCGGCACACTATCGCCAGTATATTGAATTAATACGGGTAATGGTTCATTTTCATTATCTAAGGCACCCAACTCAGCTGCTGATAAAATCGGCAGATCACGGGCCAAACTTACATTATCTGGACATATAATAAATCGTGGTTCTAATCGGCCAGCTAAGTATACTTCAATGCGACCCAAATCACAAGACTTATCATTAAATCGTGCCTTATCTAAATGCATCCATAGATCACGTTGGGCGGCTACCTTTAACTCCCATATGCATTTTTCACGCTGCTTTCCATTTTCATTGCCCCGTGACTGTACATAACCAATTGAATTTCTATGTGGAAAAAGTAGTTCGCCATCTGGTTTGGGTCCCAAGGTAATTGGTCCACAGAGTGGACCATGAGCAAATTCATAATTGGCTTGAAATAGGGAATTTTGATTTTTAAAATAGCTCGTTGTTGCATGCTGCCCTTGAACAATCATTTCCAAATTCATTTGTTCACCAGATGATATGATTCGAACAGCTCGTGGTATGTTATCACAAAAGCATGCCAAATGTTGTTGAGTTTTCTCCTTTTCTTCCCAAATAACCAATTTATCGACACGTTCCTCATGGCATCGTGTGCATGCATTCATATTATATGGTAGCTCTTTGAATGTGACGGACGTTACCTCAATTACAACTCTTGCAAATAATCGTTTGTCAGTGACAAATTTATACTGACACCGTAAATCGGTGCCACCCGTTCGCTTAAATATTAATGTATTCAATGGTGAACGAATCCTTCCATGCGGATGTTTCCAGGCATAAAATATTTCATCGCACAACGTATTCGGTATGACTTCACCAAATTTCGTATTATTAAAAAAATCATAATGGGCCCAATAATATAAAGAACTGCCACTGTAGCTACCCGTTTTACTTTCAAAACGAACATACAATGAACGACCGCTACTTACAAAATCAACTTTTTCCATGGGCCGCGAAAATGTATCACAGAATGTTTTTATTATGCGAGCCGGATCTGGACGTGATGAATCGTATATCGTTAGTGATTCGGCACAATCAATGTCTAACTTTTTAATAGCCGCTTCAATACGATTTATTCGAAAACTAAAATGGAAAATAAAATAAGAATAATTAAAATTATAATTTTATTCCATTCAAACTTGTATCCTTATTTTAATTAAATTTTATTTAACTCTAAATTTATACAATACTCAACTAGGAAACAAAAGCTATGTTCTTTAAAGAAATAAAATTGAATACTTATTCGACTATGTGAAATTGTTGCTTTCAACAAAGAAAAAAGAGTCTATAAATCTTATCAAAACTCCGTAAATTATATTAAAATATAGATTGCTTAAGGCGATTCAAATCACAATATTGATGCAAAACGTGAACTCACGCACTCAGCTAATGAATGATTCGTCTGTTTCCATATCGCCTTGAAGTACATATAATATTCGTGTGGAACGAAATATTAAAAGAAATTAAAAACAAAATTTAAATTAAATCGAAAACGTTTTCATTCAAATTGATAGCAAGATCAAAAGAAAGAAGAGATATATGTCTATAAAAAGAAAATTGAGGTAATTTGATTCAATTCCATGAAAAGTGTTTACGAATAACATAAAGTATCGTTAGACATCAAGTGAGTTAATAAAACAAAATGTTCAGACCCAATAAATGAAAGTTCGTATAGTATCTATTTCTAATATTAAATGCTACTTTTCAAAATACAAAGCGATCAGCATATGGAAGTGACCCTATTTTCTCTAAGAATTTTTTGTTTCAAATTTACTTTCATAACTTAGAATTTGTAAGTCAAAAAAGATTTCTACTTTTTTTCATTTTACTCCATTTTCAATAAAGAAAAAGTATGGAAATAATGAACAAATTCAAACTTTAATAAAAAGAAGAAAAAAGAATAGACGCAAAAACAGAAGTAAATTTTCTCTCCTAAACATTCATTTTTATTTTTGGTTGTACCTACTACGTACGAGAAAAAAAAGTTTTTATAACAAAATTTAATTTTACTTGAGAATAAAAACTTTCTAATCCTAAAATTATAAACTTTTTCTTTTCTACTTTGCTTTTCCATTCTTGGCCAAATCTACTGATCTGAATTTAATACAATTTGTTATAACTTATAACTCAAACTCAACAATAAGTATAAAATTTAAGTTTAATAAATTCAAATTATTCGCAAGAATATGTTTTTTTTTTTTTTGGGTGTGCGTTTACTCATCCCGTTTAGGTATGTGTTTAATGGAAGCATTCGAAGCAATAATAAGCTAAACCTAATAACGTCTAAAATGTATATTGGCCAACAACACCTATTCCGTTTAGTTAATATAAGGTGTTACGTGCATGTATATATGCTTGAATATCTGTCGGTGCTTTAGAGCATAGTAATAGAAGATTTACAGAGTAAATATTGATTTCAAGTATTAGGACAGGAGCTACTGAGACATCACAAAATACATATTGATTTCTGTTGTTTTGAATTTGGATTTCTCATCGAATCAAAGCTATAGCATAAAGAAATATAGGTAAAAGGATTTTTTTTTTCATTCTTAGTACTCAATTTGGTACATAAATTTTGTACAATAGCTATAAGAAGTATATGGAACAAGATATTCATCCCCATCCATTTTTGTGGCCTATTTTTCTTACAAAACAAACTTTTCTGAAGATTTCAGATGAATCTTAAATGAAAATATACAAAATTAACCACGGCCACTTTCAATATTATTTACCAATGAACACAAATAATGGGCTATAGGGTAGACTAAAATCGTGGATAGATAGTTAAAAGTAAAATAAATATTTTAAAATTTAACAGAATATAAAATGGGAAGAAAGGGTTGTTAATCGATTATACATTATAAGAACCACAATATTTTGATAAGAACATAATGAACTGCGTAAGTTCTCAAACCTAATTTATAGTGTATTCACAATGGTGAGTATACTTTACAAGAGAATTATTTATTTTCTTTATTATTTACCGTTATGGAGTTGGTTATGTAAAAGAAAAGAAATAATACAAGCAATCGGAAAATATCGACTTTTCTCCTTTCACTTTATAATAATATTAGCTACTTGTGTATATTATGTACTCCACCACTAGGTACATCGAACCTCTCTTCGCTACAATATGAAAATAAAATATGCAAAGTTTTCCGTTTTTTTTTTTTCTTTATTTTTTTTGTTCCATCATTTTATTTTATTTTATTTTTTTTTTTACTTTATTTTTGTATTTCTGTTACACAGCATTTCAGAATTTGTATACGGTACCTCTACACCGTTTCCCTGCGACAAGTATATAAAAAAAAAAGAAGAAATATTGATTGATCACCAATTTATAATATGGTGGTGGGTGCTTTCGTATGCCTTGCTGTTTTCCATTTATGCATAAAAACATAATATAGAATGATGGGAAATGCCAGTACGTTACGTGTCACCTTTAAAAACCTTTTTTCGCTTTTTTTTCGTCTCATTTTTTATTTTTATTTTTTTTTTTAAATCACATTTTTTTTGTCACTGAAGCATTCGTGAATGTGTAAGTTGAACTAATAATGTGTTGAAAAATAAAATTTCTGACAATAATAAATTGTCAGAAAATTACATTATTTTTCTTTTAGCGGGAAAAATCGAACATCAACATGACCCAAAAAAAAAAAGAATATACAAGAAAAAAAAATAGAATAAACATTAATACGGAAAGAGTTTACATGAAGATTTTTATATAATACTCTGTTTGTATATTTTTTCGATGTTTGCGGTATGGGTAGAAGGAAGTAGGAATAGGCACCAATGTTGTATCCCAGAATGTTCTAATAAGAAATAAAATAATACAGACAACATTATAATATTATATAAAAAAATACATAATACATTTATATATAAATCGCATATTGAATATGAAACCAATATTCGATAAAAAATAAAATAGAATAGATAGATGAGCTTTTTGTGCCAATCGCGATTTATAAATATTTATTATAAAATCTGATAAAATTGAAAATTCGTGTCATGCACTATAATTTCGCTTCCAGCCGTTTTTCATTTATACCAAATTTATATGTTTTGTGGTCAATTCATATTTAATAAACTATTTTAATTGACAATATTACATAAACGTTTGACGGGGTTTGGCTTTAATTGACATGTCAACATTCATGTGAATAATATGCTATTCAATAGTATCAATTATTTGTAATAATAATAACTAATTTTAATTGTAAATGCTAATCTATACGTTATTAAACAAGCGATTAATGTATGAAAAAGTGACAAATCTACTTTTTTTCTTTCCAAAATCTTTATTTATATTATTTTTTTTTTCTTTTAAAAATATAAAAAAGAAACATAAACAAATCTGTTCAATTAGAAATAAAATTCTAATCTCACATTTCTGAATAAATAAACCCGTAAATGTCTCGCTAGCATAAATCTATGAAACTTTAGCACAGATGTGTATTGTTTAAGCGTAAGTACATTATGAATGGACAAATGGCCGATACGACAATATATATTTATATATGTATTATATAGTTGTTTAAATACTCGCTTCACTAATAACCTTCAGTCTTTCAATATTCAACGTTAAATGGTATGGTAGGATATAGGCTGCCAGCTATAAGTTCAATATATATATATATATATGATATAGTATATACTATATATATAGCAGAAGAGTAGAAAAAAAAACTGGTAAAGTGATTTTTCAGAGATAAAAGTGTATACGACCTAGATTACATTTTTCTGTATTATTCCCTTCAATATACCACCTCCCTTACTGTAACTTTTATCTAAATTCTATATGCTGGTACTGGTACATATGGAACATATACCTACATTTATAGTCTAACGACCGTTTCAATTGAACTTCTTTACCTCATTAATTCGTATTGAAGCACTCGAATATGTTCGTATGTTAAGACAATAATACGAAAAAAATATTTGATTGTTTTCTTTCTTAATCTTAAATCATTTTATTGAGATGTAGTTTCAGTTTTTTTTGTGAAGTTTGAATGAGCTTACATCGTAATATATCGTGGATATATATGAATAAAAACGTTACAACTTAATTTCAAATGGAATACAGAAGATTTTTGAAAACTTGTTTGCATAAAATCTCGTGTGGGTTTTAATATCTTTACTTTGAAACAATATACATACAACTACCGTTGCCTAGTGATCTATTTCACATAACTGGAACAACTTTGGACACCATTTATAAGCGCCCTCTTCTATCAGATTAAGATGTTCACAGACATCCCATGCTTCTTATATATAATTGAGTTCAGCGCAAGAGAAAAGATCTTACTTAACCCACTGGAAATTTCTAAAAATCAACACTTAAAAGCAGTAGAATGTAGAAACGTAGAGCTACAATAACAATAATAATAATAACGCTAGTGTAGATACTTTTCGAAATATTTTATGACTTTATGCACTTAACATGCGAGTATATAGAAAATGAACATTGGCTATAATAGCTAAAATAGTGTAGGTAATATACGATGGTACATTAGTATATATGCCCAATGGTCAAATTGGACTCTTTATATGAAATAGTTATACAACTGACACACATCAAGACATTTTATAAACACTGGCCGTATATGTATAAATAAATGATATCGACAGCATGATCCGACACTAAAATAAAACATACATAAAAAAAATACTGTTTATATATCGGAGAGATTTTAGCTTTATCTAAATACGTTCACGTGATATATACAGATTATATAAAAGCCTGTTATATCTACAAAATAGATATAAAACAGAACTTGCATATTGCCAATATAAAAACCGGAGGTGTAGTAGAACTTTCACACAATGGTAGACATAATTTACAAAAGAAGGGAAAAAGAAACCCTGCTCACATGGGAAAACCATTGGGCCAAAAAAACAAAAATCCATTTTTTTTTCTCGTTTATATCCAGCTGTTTGAAAAGCAAAAAATTATAATCACCCGCTGTTTTTAGCTTTTCTATATCTAAGTTAAATCATACCGACAATGAAAATCGAATTTGAAAAAAGAAAATTGAAAGAATCATAAAAGTATTTGAAGTTTTATATTAGTTATTGAAGTCTATGTCTATATATTTGTTCTTCCGATATAGAATACTCGATGATGTAATAATAAAAATCAGGTATCTACGTGAAGTACGAATGCCTAGTAAAATAATCAATGCGATAATTGTAAAGAATTGAGTTTCGAATAAATAATAACTCAATTGCAGAACCGTACTTTTATTTTTTGCGTTTTGCTTTTAACTTTGCGATTTGATAGTTCTTTTTTTATTTTCATTGAAAGCTTTTTAACTTATTATAGAATGTTAAGTATAAAAAATCAATTGATCAAATTACCTTGGAAAATATAATCGTACAATTTCTCCCTCATTTCCTTGAATGTGATAGCTGCATGATGTATTTGGTGGATACCAATGTGCAACACTTAAGAATATACCCTCTGAACCATTTGATTCTTTTAGTGCATCTGAACTAAGTAACCAATCACATGCACCCGATTTTATACCAACAGTATCTACATGTCCTGGCCAATTACCAACATTAAAATGAAAACCAGTATTTAATAATGGACCAGCTGGTGATGAAACAAATTCAACGAACATATATTGTGATGTACCTGCAAAAGATTACACATTTCCATTTTAAATAATTAATTTGTTTGCTTGTATATATGCAATTCGTATTTTGTATAATAATCATTCTCGTTTGTACTTACCAATAATACTAAATGGAAATTTTCCAACACCACAAAATTTACCAATAAGTGGTGCATGCTCATCTCGTCCATCGTATATTGCTAACCAATCGTATGGACAATGTTCCGATCCAGAACCAATTTCTCGCATCGGACAAGTCATAATGTTTTCGCATCTAATAGAATTTTAAATATTGAAAAATAAGTAGGTATTTACATATTATATTTTAATGACAATATAATGTGTATGGACCACCATCTAATAACTAATACATATGAAATTAGTCTAAATATTATACATTATTTATGTACTTACATGGCTTACATTATACATCATAAAATAAATAACCTGCATACCAAGTACATACACACACAAACAGAAATTTATTTTATTTGTTATCATGGCAGAGCTCTACCCTATCAAAAATGTTCAAAAACATTCTCTACCTTATTTTATTTTATTTTTAAATAATAAATAAATTAAAAAGAAAAAAAAACACAATTTATTTATATAGTTCTGCATAATTATAATATATGTAATATGTATAATGTATATAGTCTTATCTCAATTTTATTTTTTCCCAAATTACATATCATAATGTTTAAATAGCCAACGGATCTGTTTGTGACTTTGTGTATGATAATAAAATATATAAGGGGTAAGCCCGAGTGTCGTGTTTGTTTTCGTATGTTCGTAAATCTCAAAAACACCATATTAAAAATATATGAACTTACGAACTTTCGTAAACTGATATTTTTTTTAATTGGGTTTTTGAAATTTACGAACTTACAAAAAAATAATACAACACTCGGACTTACCCCCTAATCTATAGTTTTCATTAACATAAGTTTGCTAAAATTTTACCGTCGTAAGTTAGAAACAAAATAGAATGTTAAAAAAAAAAATTAAAAAAATTAGAAGCTAAGAACCGCATATTTCCAAAAATTACAAAAAATTACAAAAAATTCCCCTGAAAATCGAAAATTTTATTGAAGATACGGTTTTTGAACTCTGTTTTTTTTTTGTGATACGGTTTTATAATTTATGACGGCAGTATTTATGTGGGCCGTGTATTTTTTTAAAAAAAAAAGAAAAGAAAAAGCTGAATTTATGTTATAATACCTTTTCTATTTACATTCGAAAGTAAATGTTATGGTTTATATGGTAACCGTCTATATATAAGTGCAGTCATTATGCATAGAACAAAATTCTAGCAAGAGAAAAGCAATTTTCTGCATATATTATTATACTAAAATCATTATTATATATGAAAATTGTTGTGAAAATATAAAAGTACTTATTTAAAGTTATTTGTGAATTATTTTTGATATTCTTGTTGTTTGGCCAGTTATGGTTTTATAATAGTTTACTCATTAGAATATGTTATGCAAAATATTGGCATGTGAATAGCCAATAGCGTTTCGATATTTACATAAATATAAAAAGTTTCAATATTAGAAACTAAAAAAAGCAATTTAAACTTTGTTTATACAATATAAACACCATATGATACACATATCATACATAATACCAATTAGTGTAAATATTAAACGCGGATATTAATTTGAAATTCTATTAAACTGTAATTTTTTAATTATGCAACTGTATTTTAAAACTAAATAGGTAATAAATAAATTTGCTAGTGATTTTTTTTCAAATATTTTTAGAGTTTAAGAACTTTAGTGGAATAATGTGAATAAAATAAAAATGATGTGAGAGATATAAGCTAAAGGTGACAAAATCATATATAGTTTCAGCCGCTAGCGTCACGAATTTAATTTTATTTTTCAAAAACTATATCTATATATCCCCTACCGATCTCAGAAACTACTAGATCGATAGAGGTAATTCTTAAAATAGTTTTATTAAATGAATTTGTTGAAAACTAGTTGTTTGAGATGAATCTTAAAATAAAACAATCTGCCAATAGTTTGGTACACCTCCTACTTCATTTGTATTAAGAATGTTAAACAATGAAATTATAAAAACAAAACCACAAAGCCAATACTTAATTTTTCTCAATTTTTTTTTTATTCTTAAAAATGAAGTAAAAACTATTTTACGTTTTTCATAAACTACATGTTCTTCTTTTTTATATTCACTTGGGTTGACTCAGATATATTTTTAAAAGACGGGTATTAGTTACCGGAGAATGAAATACTAACAAATAACAATATTGCATTTAATAAAATTTTAAACGAATTATTTTTCTCAACCATGGACAAAATATATCGAACGATAACGCTCGTTCCTCATTTAAATAGAAATTTAAGTAATAGCCTAGACTTTTATATCGATATATCGATGGCTTAAGTTGCAAATGAGTTAACCCACATTTAAGAAAACTTTCAGGGAGAGACCAAAAACTTCATACGCTTTGCTATGTTAGTGCATATAAATTCGCTTTCAAGTTGTCAGAAAATATTTGTTTAATGACACAATATTGGTCATTTCTGTTTCTAGGTCAACGTAGGATGACATCCAGCATCTTTTCCCACAATTAATTAATTTTCGAAAAAAAATGTGGGTTAAACTATTTTGAACCTGGTTTCAACCTCTGGTGCTTTTTTTTAATTTATTATTTTCTTTGTCATCGACAAATAATTTCCAAACCCCGGATTGTAAGAAAAAACGAACAAATTAATTATTCGCTACATTAAAAAATTTCGAAAAATTATTTCATTTATTACAAGAAATACAGTGCCTAAAAAATCTTATAATTATCGGATTGAGCTTATTTTGTTATCAAATTCTCTATTAAATGTCTAAAAATCAAATTCTCTTTAATAAATTGCAAAGTTTTCGAAATAAATGATAATAATTTGTAGGTATGTATTTGTAAGTCTGCATTTTGCATTGAAAATCATTATTTAAAAAAAGGATTAATTAGCTTATTTAAAATTACATCAAATTATTGTAGCATAATTATTTCAAAATGTTCCTATTCAGTTTTTATATTAAGCCTTAATTTTATGCAAATTTTTAAATAAAATTTATTATTTTGAAAGTTTATTTTTAAACCAAAAGCTAAATAATAATTAAAATGTTTACAGTAAAGTCAACATATAAAGTATAATGTTGATAATTCTACCGTTTTGAATATTTTTACAATATGATCTATTGCTACAATATGAATTTGAATATAAATGAAATTATTCACTTAATTTCGAAAATAATGTATCTCATAATCATGACTTCATAAATAACATAAAATAATTATTTACGGATAATCTAAATTCATCGCAATCTGCAAAGGAAAGGCTATTGATAAATTACATCCTAGCAGACATTGATATATTTATAATTCCATTGATTTCAATTAATTATAATTTATGATAATCACTTAATTTATAAATATTTTTGGCCTACCATAAAAATAATATATTCGAGCTATTTCTGCTAATTTATATATCTTTTTATCTATAATTTTTAATGTCACTCATAACTAAAACTGAATGATGATGAATTAATTTTGTTTAGAATAATTTAATATACAAATCATATGTAACAATAACATTATCATTGTTTAAATTTAAATTCTGTTCCAATTTACCGCACATCACATCAAGTCAATCTATTATGATATTTAATTTATTATATATATACTTAAAAACGCATAGAATATAAAATTAATTTGCATACAATATCGAGAACAATCATATTAAATTTTGTGGATCAATATTTTAAAATTTACTAACCAACAACATTAATAACATCCATAACAATAATAGTAATAATAATACATAATAATAATCGGATACTATAAATATTGTATTAGATAGCAGTGTACAGCATTAAGTAAATACACATTTATGGTCTCGTTTCGTATTAAATATATTTTATGAAATGAAATGAAAACCATATAGTCTATAGTCGCAGTAGGAAAGATAATTTATCATTTCATAATTTAATAATAATGAAAATTTGTTGTATATAAAACATATTTATAGTTTTCTATAAACCTAAATCTAAACCAAAAGACTTTGTATTGCATATTAATAAACAAGATGTAAAATAATTAAAGAATGGAAAATTCAAGTCACATTTTCAATTAATATTTACTAAGAAAATCTGAAAATATCGCATACTGCTCTTACATCATCTATTACTATTAAATATTATGTGTATAAATGTATTTTATAATGTATTTGGGGTTATAAATTCATCACATCCATCAAAAACAAAAATTCAACCATCACAACATCATAACAATTTCTCACTTATCATATTCAATTCGATCTAATAACCACTTACACAACAACACTAACGCATATAATATCTAGATTTCAACGTACCTTTGACCATCAACCGAGAAATGTTCATTTTGTAAATAGAGCTTGATAAATGGTTGTCGAGTGTGTAGCCGATAGCGACAGTTAAGTGCTCTTGGGTATAATCCTGGATAGGCAGGTGATTGTACATAGCATGTTTGTAAACGGCAATCACGAAATTCTCTTTCACAATACGATCTGCAAATTATTTATTTTATTAAAAAATATATATATATATTATATGTATATTTTTGACATTCATAAATTATTTAACTTCCAAGTTATATTTCAATTTTGTGAAATCATAACAACAAAAAGAATGAATACTTTCCGTAATACAAAAATCGAAAACAAAACATACACAGTTAATTTTCTTCCATGAAATTAATTTAGCATTCCACTTTATTTTCGGTAATCACGAAATGTTTAAAAGTCTACGTTTTGTAAAACAAAAAAATTACAATATTGCTGTGCACCTAATACCACAATATGAAAAAAATTGTGAAAGACGCAGAGCTGTAGTTATTTATTAAATTATTACAATTGAAATAATAAACATTGAAAGTTGATTAGAATCTTTTTCTCTTTTGGCTCAAAAAAAAAAGAAGAAAAAGAATAATATATACAATTTATATTTAATTAGCATATTCGTTATTTCAGAAAATATTATGCAAATTCCATTTTGTACCCTAAAAATGAATGGGGACGTTTAGATTTACATTTTGCCATTTTATGAACTAAAAAAAACATTTCATTTTTTTTTCTTCTTTTTTTTTTTTTTTTGAATAAAGATATTCTCAGCCAAGCAAAAACGAGGTACATTACAGTTTTTTTTTTTTATTTATTTTATTTATAATAAATAGCTTTGACTATTGCAAATTGAAAAAAAAAGGAAAAAAGGAAAGCAAATCTTTTCTTTGAAAATTTACTTATCATTAATTTTCGACAAATGACGGACGACAGTTGGCACCAAATCTGTACCTCGCTTTTAAAATACAATAAGCAACAACAAAAACAACAAAAAATGTGAAAAAGAAAATATATTTGATATTCATTGCATATGAACAACCGCTAGAGCACACATACATTTTTTTTTCTTCAACAGAACATTCATAAATAGAAAATCATACAAAGTTTTTGCTTCTTGAGCAAAAAGAGAAAATCCTCTTCCTGAATGTATTTTAAATTGAATTTTTTTTTCCTGCTTTCTAGAATTTTGTCATCGGTGAAACAAGGAAGTAAAAATGGAAAAAAAAGTTGTCACAACGAAAATCAATTATGTGATGTTGAGTTCATGGTATATATATATGCTTCCTGGTATATAAAAATGTATTTTAAATAAATATTTGTTCAAAAGGAGTTTTTTTTATTCTTTTTATTAAGCTGTAAAAACATAAATTTTGGTATACCGATAAACTAAATAAACATACATACATATATCGAGATTTAATATATATTCACAATTTCTTATAAAATTGTACTTATATTATCTGATAAACGTCGCAATAATAAAAGAAAAAAGAAAAAAACTAAATGCTAGATTTTTGTAGAAGTCATAAAACCACAATAAATTACAGTATCTCAGCATAAAATTCAACTTTACATAATTCAACAATTATACTTAATTGAGATAACACTAATTACAGCTTTAGCTAGGCAAATACGTATATTTATATAAATTTTAATTAAGGCAGCTTCGAATTAAATACCAGCAGAGAGAAAGAAGTGTTTTGCTGTCGTGTCGAACATTAAAATAATTATAATCGTTGGAATTTTTGTTTACTTTTCAGCCATAGTGCGACACAAAAGTAGCAAATTAAATATTATTTTATAAAACACATTTCAAAATCCGAATGTCTAAAATAATTTTTTTAAATGCACCAAATTTTTGTACAATGATTTGAGCTGAGCAGGTACATGGAATTATTTAAGGAAATTTTGCTGAAATATTTCTTTTTTTTTCTCTTTTTAAATCTACGCAAATACCAAAATACGATATCAATCATATATGGCTTGACAAATATCTATCATTTTCTTTTATTGTTTTTAATAAGTATTTGCCGAACGAAATTTCACAAACGTTGGGTTTTTCTAAATTTTTAAACACTTCGAATTAACTTGATTTCATCAGAATTTTATTTTGTAGAGTGTCGAATTTATTTTAAATTGTATCAGCAGCACATAAAAATAATAAACATCAAACTATTCAATGTGATTCATATCGCAAACCATTTTAATAAAAAAAAACATCTATTTTCAAAAAACGAATATTAAAAATAATATCCCATCGTGATATTCAAAATCATAAACTCTTTTTATCAGGCGCACATAATATTTAATATGGTTAATATATAAGCAGTCAAATTCTCGCTTTGAATATATTTATGAAACAGAGAAAAATAATATTAGTACAACCTTCAGGCAGTTGTGTTTTATTTATGTTTGCCTGGTAGCTGCACTGTTTATTCACTGTCACTTCATTGTTGAAATGTGTTTTGGTGAATGAATGACACAGTCATGTAATTTTATGTGTGCAATTTAGTATACATTTAGGCATTTTATTATAGGTTTTTTATTTTGGTATTTTTGTTTTGTTCTTGAGCTGGATATACATATATAGGATGTATGCCATTATCGAAAACAAATACTGCAAAAACTTACACCTACTTTACTTACGAGTTAAGCTAAATTCACATGGATGTAAAAGTTTGATGTAATTTAAAGGAAATCGATGTATTTCGTATTATTATGTTGGTATTTTCATGTATATCGCTGAAATTCAACTAAAAAACCAATATAATAATACGAAATACATCGGTGCCCTTTAAATTACATAAATCTTTTACATCCATGTGAATTTAGCTTTAGGGTACATTAAGATCAGTATTTAGAGCAATTATGACAGTTTATACAATTTTTGTTGTCAATAATGACATTTGCGCTCAAAATCTGTAATTGTATGTGTGAAACACATTCAAATCCCTAAATATTTAACCAGATCAAGAGCAAAAAAAAAAATACACCAAAAGAAAGCACCTATTATCTGCTCAATATTTACAATTTTACATTAAATATTCTTTTATTGTTGAACTTTTTTTGTTTGATATTTCATTTCTTTTATTTTTTCAATTATTTTTAATGAAAATGTAAATTAGAATCTGCCGAATAATTTATAAGATGAGTAAGTATTTTAAAAATAAGAAACACAACAAATATTGCCTTAAAACAGTGAGATGTGAAAGAAATAGAATTTGGAAGTAAAAATAAATCCATAAATAAATTTAAATGGTATTTGGTTGTAAATTGTGATGCTAAAATACATGATTCTCGAAAAACCCTCGAAAATTTCATAAAATCATTTTTTCGATCATTTTTTCGTTTTTAATCTAACACTTCAAATTCCAATCGGATTATAACAAAATATAACTAGCTCACATCTCGTACAACATTAAGAATGTGATTTGTACCTACTTATTGAACGAATGATTTTCAGATTAAATTATTTGACTACCAATTTAAGTCAATGTTGTCATAGGAATAGCTTACTTGATATTGAATGTTCAGGTTAAGCCGATAACAACGTATTTTGTTTGTTTGCTTGATATTTTATTTTTTCTAAAGCTTTTTCTTCCAAATTGAAATAATTTGGATCATCGATATATAGATATCGTTAAATTAAAACACAAATATAATAATAATAATTATTTTAATGTTACATATAACATATAAATATATCTTACCCTTGTACAACTTCGCCACGTCTATTTGGATATAGTTCTGGATGTTGGCCATATCTCAAGTAAACTTCCATTTGCTGTTCAGCTCTTGAATCGAATGAAAAATATGTCTATGTTCGATATAAATTATATGTACGAGGATGGCACAGTGTTGTTGAATTGAGTGTTGGATATAAATGCATATAATATGTAGAATAGATGAAAATTGAAAAATATTGATCAGTTAATGGAAATATTGTGTACGAAGTAAATATATGGAAAGAATAAATACGATGCATGCAGAAATGATATAAGGACTATTATATATAGATAGGTATTTCTTCAATTTGTACCCCCACTAAGTATATAGTCGTATATAGTAAATCTATTTAGTATATCAGTGTGTCTCTCTCTATCTCTTTCTCTGCATACTTTGGTCATCATTGTAAATATACTATATAGTGCTTTTATAAATAATAAATAAAATATCTTATTGTTATATAATAAACTAACAATGGCATGAGTTCATTCAATATTTTCATTTTTCATTTTCTATCAACACACAAACATTCTGTTAGATATATCATTCGGTATTATATTTATAAATTGAAAATAAACAATCAATATCCTTCTCAAGCAGGTATTTTTATTATTGAATTATCTTTCATAGTGTAAACGTCATAGATTTATAGTACTAACAAGTCGATGGGTATATTAGCGATAGATACATACGATACCCACTATATGTATCTATCGCTAATATACCCATCCATCGAATACCTGCTATATCAATATCGTTATTATCTAGAACTAAAAACAATAACACCAGAATATATGTCTTCTAATTATTTTTCTGTTGCAACAATAAAAAAAAACGAATTTTCTCCATCTCTATAGGATTATATATTTTTGGAAATTTCACTTTAATTGACGGTTCTCATTATATTTTTAATTCAAACATGCTTCAGCTTTTTCGCATAAGTGAACAAAAGAGTTTTTAGGCAAATTATGATATTTAGGTAGAAATTTCTCCTAAATTATTTGAATGGGTGGAAAGTGGATGCTTTTGTCTAAATTTTTGGCTTCAGCCCAAATTGTTATTGAAAGCAGCGCAGAATTTAAACTTGAATACTAGTACTTTCTTATTTTTTTTTTTTTTGTTTTATTCATTTTTAAGGTGATATTTTCTTATTGTGTACTTTTGTTGAAAGGTAATTTACTCAAATATTTACATAATTGATAATTATTAAATAAAATAAATTTAATAAATCGCTCATGACCCAAATTTTTGCTGGATATAAAGCCCAATAAAGTTTATGTAGCTGATCTATCGCTACATGTTAAAATGAAAGAGTTGATTTGATCGATAAGAAGGCTATTAGGTATACCGATATGAGGTTATAAGGTCGTTGCCGTATATTTGTTAAACATAAAAATAAGTATTTTTTTTTCTTTTTTGGCACGAATCTCGTTTCAATAAAAATAATTCATTTTTGTAAATAGGTCAAAATGTTCTTAGTATTGATAACCATTGAAATATTATGTAATTGCTATATGGACTATAGAAAACAAAGCGTTGCTGATTTCAATACATTCTTCTTTTTATTTATTCAAATATCGATCTAAGCAAATTCATTCAAGGAGTATGGCCGATGTTTGTTATAGAAAAAAAAAACAGAAAATTTAATTTCCATATTTTCATTTAAATTTAAATAAAGACACAAAATAATTGAAATTTAAAATTGGAAAATACCAAACCAACATAGTCATGAAAAGCTATAGCATTTAAGTTAATCGACATTGCCATAATATAAATTGACATTAATACTTTGTATTCTGTGGTAAATAAATTATGAATTATTCGCAATTTGTTTTGTTCTTCTTTTTTTTTAAATTGAATAATATTAAAAATTGTTTTATGCTGTTTAATGTTTTGACATTGTTTTATTATGGTAAGTAACGACGGCGATTAGTGGGTTGCAGAATTCATTTGAATTATTATCGTTTTATTGTTGTGAAAAATGGGATTAAAATCAGGCAAAATCGTAGGCATATTAACATGCAGAGCCTAATTAATATGGTTTTAAATAAAAACGTGACAGCCACCAAAGTTATTTCCGAACTATATTCAATTTCATTTATTTATGAACATGTGTATTGTGTATATACCTCACCAGAGAAATCACATAGAATTTAGTTTTTTTTTCTAATTTATTTGTTTTCAACAATACAACTAAGTTTTTAAAACTCTTTTTGTTATATTAATCATGCAATTTAAATTCTCCGCATAAGCAATTCAAACTCAAACTTATATCTGGTTTACAACAAGCTCTCTCTACCTCCTTTCATATCTCATTCGCACAAACAATAAATGATGAACATTTTTTTTTTTTTCCACATGAAACTTTGCCTCAATTTAACGCCCGAATAACAACAATGAAAATAAAACAGGGCACTTAAGTGTCGTCTAATGTTATAGCACCAACGACCATAAATAGCATAGGTATTATTGTAAGTCTGCATAAAGTATACCACACGTAGCGATGCGATCGCACACATTCACAAAAAAAAACACACTCTTTAAGGGCGGTAAGCTTCAACTCGTGTAACCCATGATTCGCGGGTAACCCAAGCTTTTGATGAAACCCATGCTTTGAAACCCGAGATTTCATCAAGTTTACTGAGTTGAAGTTTATCAAAAGCTCGGGTTACCCGCGATTCGTGGGTTACACCAGTTGAAGCTTATAGTAGGGTTTCATGAAACCCACGCTTTCGTCAAGTTTAACCGAGTTGAAGGTTATCAAAAGCTCGGGTTACCCGAGATTCGTGGGTTACACGAGTTGAAGCTTACCGCCTTAAGGGGTAACCCGAGCTTTTGATAAGTTTCAACTCGGTAAAAATTGACTAAACTCCAAGTTTCATACCTTAGGTTTCAAAAAATCATCCTATATAGATAGGTTTTACGAAACCCGAGGTTAAATCAAGTTTAACCTCGTTGAAGTTTATGAGAAGCTCGGGTTACACTAGATTCGTGGGCTATTTTTGTTGATGCTTACCGCGCTGAGTCCTATTATATTTGTATTATTAATAGATCGTAACGTTTCATTTTATTCCATCCACTTGTTTTGCGTATTATAAATAATTATGGAGCATTATAACGAAAACATAAAAGTAAAATTGGGCCCATCATCGCATGACATGTTTTCTCAGCACTCCCATATTTTATTGAAGTATTAAAATGTACAATACTTGCGAGCGTACTTGTACTTTTTATCTTTTTTTTAAAAAATTTGCTTAATGTATTCACTAAATTTTTTTTTTTTTTAATTGCCTTGAGATTTTTTTTTTATTTTTTTTCAAATTTAGCTATTAGACTTATTTGCGAATCTTTGTTTTAACTTTTATGACTAATACGGATTTTATTTTATGAATTTTTTAATAAAATCAAAAAAAAGAGACATTTTGTCTGGTGCGCTTATGTTATGTTATGTTTGAAAAAAAAATGAAAAAAGGGAAAGTTTCAATTTATTACATTAAGCGATAATTAAGTATGAAAATGTCCAAATTGATATTTTTAAAGTTTGATTTAAAATTTTACACTGAATTGATTTTTGTAATATTTTTAATTAAATTAAATGCTGCTTTCAACGTTTTAAATATATTAATTCTTTAATTTAACATCTTTTTTAACTACAACCAAAACAAGCTATAAAAAATCGCTATTTTCTATCCGAATTTTGGAAAAATGAAAAAATACACCGTTTCTTCAAAAAACCGCGCTATAAGCGTTTTGCACATTTCGGAATACTGAAAACTTGTCCAGAAACCCGCGAAAAAACCGCGCTGTTCCCTAAGCGACTTTTAGAAAACTGAAAAGATAATATTTTCCTCCAAAATCTACACATAATTTTTTTTTACAATCTCAGGGGGATGGGGGGGTTTAATAATTTCCACAACATACAAAAGATACTATTTTAGCCCAAATCAAGAGATGGTAATTTCTCAAGGGGGGATAAATATTTATTTGCTCACAGCTATGAGCTATAATGTGGCATTGGTTGTATTCTTATAAACGTTTATAAAGTTTTTATATAAGTTTTGTAGGAATATATAGAGGATGAATAATGGTTGTACAATGACTTATACAATACACAACCTGAACTGCAACTTTATATTTAGTTGTGGCGTTAATAAATATAAATAATAGTTTATGTTTTTTTGCATCATATTTCAAGGAAAAAATGGATGCAAGACCAATTTTTACTGTAAATATTAATAAGGTGAATAGAAAAATAACAATACACCTTAAAAATAATTATACATTATGAAAATTAATTATTGAATTAAAATTTTAATAAACTCCATATTTTTATGTCTAGTGCATTGAAAATATTTTTAAAACTTTTCCCATATTAAGACATAACAAAATAGTAATATATATTCCCAATAAATTAATGATTATGATCATGAAGTTATACTCCTCTATTTTTATTTTTTTGTTGGTATAGTTGCATAAATGTTTTTAAAATGAACAATAGACTTAGACTGTATAGTTTTATAATGGTAGTCGAATGATATACAGCTACAGTTACATCATAAAGCTACATAGTTATTGGCTTACTTAATATTTAGAATATGAATTTTATAAAACGAACAGCACATTTATATCTGCATAGCATTTGGATAAAGCGTTAATAGAGAAAAGAATTTTCTTATAAATTAGAAGCTGTAGTTTAAAGCTAATTCAGAAAAATATAGTCGTTAAAATACATTATACAACCTTTAGACAGATATGTATAACAAAAAATGTGTGAATTTGAAGCATTGAAATTGTTAGTTGGGTTACATCGCATTCATATTCCAGCACAAAAATTATAAATTCAAACGTTAGCTTTTAAACCATTTTCTTAATTTATCGATTCAATTTGCGCAAAAAATAAAAATTATGCTACATCACATCTTGCTACCCACCATAGGCGCCGATTTTATTTTCTGTCAATTGTCACAAAAAAAACTCGCGATGACCCCTAGCCGACTTTTGAAAAACTGAAAAACCGTACTAGTTCTCTCAAAATACCGCGCTGTCCTCTAACTGACCTGACTTTTAGGAAACTAAAAAAACATACTAAGGGTAAACCCGCAATTGCGCGTGATTTATGGCTTAAGAATTTTTTTTTTAAATTTATAATGGGTCGCAAATTTCTTTTTTTTCTTTTAATTATAAAAATGAGAGTTTTTATATCTAATCTATATGTATATAAAACTTGTAGTTATAACGAAATTCATTAGTAAAATATAATATTTTCAATATTTTATATTTTGTATGACAATAAGCTTGTACAAGAAAACGTAAGTTTCTGCCGGTCACAAGAAATTTCTCTGCCGGTCGCAATATTTAAAATATGCAGATTCAGAATCGCTTCTATATATTGAGGTAAATAATTGTAGCTCAAATAAAACTAATCCGAAGTTTCTATATTTAAAGGTCTGCAAAGGAAAAAAAAACTTTTAAAATCGGACATGATCACATTTAAATGTTTTTTAATTTAGAAAATAAATATTTTTTAATTTTAAATACCTACTTACTTAACAAAAATCTGATTAGAACTAGATCTAGTCTTAAGAGCATATTTTCAAATTTTTCATCATAAAAAGCGAATTTTCGTGTCAAAATGTCTGTCTCTCTTGCCTTATTTAATATTCTCCCCTTTTATTTATACATATTATAATTTTTTTTAAAATATTTATGCCCCTGTACACTTTAGCAAAAGTCGGCGCCTATGCTACGCACCACCCCATGAGAATTAAAAAACAAGAGAATTTATTTAATGGCAGAGACGGTAATAGCAGGTGCTCATGATTCCATATCACGGTGTCATACAATATAATTAAGTTAGAATATAAGTATTGGCTGCCCAAGGATGTCTTGTCCGTGCAGAAAATATCAATGCAAAAGCTTTATCCTAACTCCTTATATTCGAGGCAAAATATACTAAATTGTTTAACAATGGCTTTAGAAAAATTTGAATCTCTTACTTACAATATAGCTATATTAATTTTGTACAATCGATTGATATAAAATATTTACAATTCATATTTGTTGTTAGATGAAATGGGTTCCAATATCTGAAAATTAATGACTAAACCCAAACAAGAATAAATTATACTTGTGAGTACCTATAAATTATAATTTATTTGCTTTATTCAGTTCACGAAAAAGTGAAGAAATGATACTTTCAAAGATACTTTTCTAAGAAAATTAAGTCATTTACACTTGACACTAGGGACTTTCGAACATAAAAATATTTATAAAAGTTTTCATCCCGCGACATTACGTTCAATCCCTCAACTTTTATTCCGGACCTGATACTGAATCATTGTATATTGTACAATGCTTTTGGATAGATTGCGGATGCGGTGTGAGTTAGAGGCTAGGTAGGCTACCTTACTCTTACATATTGCATCGTGGCGGCGGTTCGCTTGGCGGCTATATGTCACATTTATAAAATTTATAATACATTTTGGGAATATCGTACATTTATAAGGAGCTTTAAAATTTGTTATATGCGCTCGCTCGACATAAATACAAACTTAAAATGAACGACAACATGTACATCTGCTGAGCTGCTTCATAAATATTGAGATATGAAAAGCTGTGTGACCGGCACTAGAACGAGATAATAAAATGAAATAAAAGTAAAAGAAAAAAAACTTAGCGCATTGTTCTTATTCGTATCGTCGTAGTTACTCGTTGCCAATTTGTTATTCTTTATGTTTTAAAGAAAATATAATAAATGCACTTATGCTTTTCTTGTGCTTTTTTTTTGCACACAATGTTTCATTTCTATTTTTTATCTTTTCTACTTCGTTTTCTCATATTCTTTTTAACAATAAGTATCAAACATTTCAAAAAAAAAAAAATTATAATAATAAGAAGAAGAACGACACGTTTGAGAACTTACGAACATGAAAAGGAATATATTTTCAATTTTGAGTGAGTTGCAAATTTTCTATTTGATTCTTGTGAGTTTATGTATCCACTTTGGATACAGAATTTAAATATACATAACAGAATTATAGATATATAAACTAAATGTTTTACCTGCAGAGTTGAGATGAAATAAAAGTGCCAAGAATTAACTTTAGTATATTACAGAGGTATTTTAAAAATTTGATGATGATGAGAAGAACCTAAATTTGATGTGCTGTACAAAATTACGAAAATCGTAAAAATTTAAATTAAATTCATCTTGTCTTTTTATATTTTATTTATCTTGTTCTCCTTGTTATAAAAATAGATATATTTTTTTTTCAAGGAGAACGTGCTTTGAATACTTAAAAATATATTTACGATTACGTCATAGAACAAAATAACGGTTAATAAAATTTCTAGAACATAGATGTTAGTTCTAACGTTCTAAGCATGTTGAATTTTCGATGTTGACTAGTATTATTGAATTATTTATTAGGCAAGAAATTATACTGATCTATAAGCAATTTTAAATAAACTATATCTAAGTATATTATTCCATGATTTTTAAAATTATTAAAGCCATTATAATATTTAGGTAAATTGAATAGATGTTACAGAAAATGCAACAAAATATTTGCGACTCATACTCGTATTGTAGCTTTATACAGAAATTCCCAATAGAATACAAATACTTTCTTATTTTTGCAAACAACCAAACCAAACCAAAAATGTTGTTCCAATTACTTTTCACAAAACTTTTACGTTTCTCCAAAAAGTTTCACCATCTTTAAGCTTATAGTAGACATTCCAATTTCTTTTCATTGCTATTATAATAGCCTACCACTTTATTTTATTTTCTATATTATAATGAAAATCAAAACGCAAATGAAAACATTACATCATTAAATTTACGTTAAACGCACCAAGAACATCAAATAGAATATGTGTATACGTTCATATAATATAATATCTATATAGGTACAGACAGAGCATCAAATCTAGAATTAAATATCTTCATGTATCTAAAATATTTTATAGGTATCTAAATTTAGAATACGTAATGTTGGCGTGTTTGTTAAACACATTAATTTCATTTACCTGATCTGTAAAGTTTTCAGCATAGAATAATATTTTAACGTAGCTCGTTTCACTAATGAATGTTTGTGGTTGTTCAGCTTCACCGCAAAACATTCCCGGTTCACGTCGATTTGAAACATCAGTCTTTGCATTGCCATCAACAATCTGGAAAAAGCAAATAAATAGATTTTAGTTATAGATATATTTACATGTTTAATAATATTACTTTTATTGATTAGTATGTATCTGGTCTAGATAGGTATATAGTAAAGGCACAGTAACAACAACAAATCAAGTATAATATGCATTAACATTTACAATTTAATGTCATATATGAGGTGTGTGTGATATATTCGAATTTGCTACCATAGAGAAATGAATAAGAATAGAATGTTATTCGCATATTGCGATCATATTTTATAAATTATCTAACAAAATTAAATTAATTATATAATTAATTATCATATTTAATTTTTTAACTCAATTGGTTTATTCGTATCACATTTTCTTACATCTTTAGATTTTTATGATCAGTAAAAATGTACATAATTTCTTCTGACTTTCATTTCAAATGTGACACTTTCAATTTATCTATGGGACAAATGAGAATGAGTCCTGGCAATATTTGTATAAATACGTACCAAATAATCAATTTTTAAAGTTTTCAACACATTAAACAGAAATCCATTAACTTAAACTACACATAATATTCTGAATTACATTGAGAAATTGAGACCAAAAATTTGAATTTGAATTTGAAGATTTTCTTTGAAGGCTTGTAGGCTAGAAATTTTTATCAAGATGTTTAAGAATCCAGAAGTTAAATAAAATAAAAAATGAAAATAATGAGAAAAAAAATGTACAATAAAAGTTTATGAAGTTGTTGGTTTTATATAACATTTGTGAAAATCTATTTAAAATATAATACGATTAAAAGATTGAAAATTGAGTGACAGTGTAAAATTAAACAATATTACGTGATCAATTAGCAGATAAAGGTATTTAAATTGCCATTAAATTCATCTTCAAAAATGGTTTTTCGTTTTCTCATTTTACTTATAATTTTCAATTAATTTGTATACATTTTCGATTTTCATACGATAAAGTCCTGTTTGAAATCACTATAAACAAATGCGAATGGTAATTGAGTTAAAGCTGTTTATAATTAAGTTATGAATAGGCGATCATAAGATAATAAAGTTTTATTTAAATCAATCTACGAGAATTTATTCCAGCATAACATCAAAAACAATTTCTGTTTAATTAGGTTTTCGCTTTTTGCTTGTGTCTATCTATCTGCCTTTGCATTGGCAGAATGTTATACTTTTAATTTGAAGTAAATACAACAAGAGACACATCATCATAAAACCCTCGCATTTGCCTTTGTGTGAATTTATTTCTGTATTTGTATATGATATTATAAGAAACATGAACGAATTCCAAAAGCTTATAAGTTAGAATTATATGAATAGTAAAATAAAAGCTGAATCAAAGTCGATTTGAGTTAATATGCGAAACATAACACAGATTATATAAGATTATATAAGATAAATAAAGATGACTTGCCTGTATGTAAACATAATATTCATCTGTTATGGATATTACTTATATATATTCGGAAAAAGCAATTAATAACTAAAGACATGAACAAAAAAAAAAAAAACAAAACAAAAACGATTTAATTTTTTTTTTCTTTTTATAAAACAGAATTTCATTTTCTTGTTTATTTGTGCACTCAGTTTGATATTGCAAGGGAAGTTTAATTAAAATTCTCTTTAATAATATTTTACTTCTATTTAATTTTTAATTAAATTTTATTTAAAATATTATTTGTACCTACTAACTATCGACTCTACAATATTATAAAGAGAAATTTTATAATTATTATACATATTATAGTTATGAGGGTGGTTCGTTTCCCACATTTTTTTGATTTTGTTACCTCAAGAAAGCATTATCTGATGTGACTGGACCTAAAACGACTACTTTTCACTTTATAGTTCGAATTTATTAACATCTGACCACCAACGCAAACCAGTTGATTTTTTGATTTTGAGTGTTTGTGTTTTTCCAACTTCTAAAAGCCTAATTAACTTTTGAATGGATCTACGAAATTTCAATATTTTTTTATAATTAGTCTTTTCACAGCTGAAAATGCTTTTGGAGTTAACAAAATCGAAATTTTTGGAACTCCCATACAAAAAATGAACCACCCTAATAGTTATAGCAAATATTTGAATTATTAATTGAATATTGCTTATACATAATATTACAATCTATTCGGATTAAACTAGTAAACGCGATATTATGTTTTGGATTTGTATGGTGTTGCGTGATTGTATGAGAAATTATTTTTTATAGGATTAAGATATTTAGATAAGAGAATGCTGCATCCCACAGAAAAATCATCCATTTAATTTTTTACTAATCTGCCGCTGAGAATATAAAGATTTTGGAGTCGATCTCGAAGTGTTTTTGATTCCAAGTATTTACTACATTTTTGGAGTATTTACTTAATTTTTTAGTAAAACCTTGAAAAAAATGAAGTATTCAATTATGAATTTTTTTTTTTAATTTTGAAATTTAGTGGTCGGATATGGACCATTGACCAACCAAAAGACGCAGAATTTTATTCTCTTGAAAATTGCGAAAACTGTAATTGCATACCAATCCACTGGTAACTTATTGCCTAATGAAAGCATTTAAATCCAGTGGTTTTCTGCACAATAATATTAATGTTTTCATATTCTAAAGCTACAAAATTATGAATAATCAAATTTGAAATTAAATTTCGTATGATCAAATACGATAATAATCAAGTCGCAATAACATTAAAAAAATTAAGGTCATCTATTTTCCGAAGTTGAACGGTACTTATAACTAATATTTATCCACCCCTACCAAATAACTGCTTGCCGGTTTATTCAGAATTGACTATTCATTTCTTTATATACGGAAGTTATTCGTTATTAAGTCATTAATTTAATTCCATATAAATGAAAAAGTTTGACACTTCTTACTACCGAGCTAACATAGTTTATTCAATACTAGCATCATTAAAATAATATGAAATTGAATTAAGTAAATAACATTTAATACAAAATTAAACATAATTCAACAGAGGAATAGAACATAAAATTAAATTGAACTAATTTATCATAAGCTAATTTTCTGTAATCCATTTAATAATTATTCTCGCGGGAAAAATATGCGTGAAATGCTTTAAATAGGCAGTTTTATAAAGCCCAAATTAATTTAAATGCTAAAGTGGCACTATTCGAAATTCATTTAATATAATACCAAGATTATTTGAATACAAATTTCATTCATTTTAATATTGTTATCAAAATTATTAGAGCGGAATATCATTATTTCTTTGTCATACATAATTCTAACTAAATTCTATTAACAGAAAATTGTCTTCGATATTTTTAATGAAATTTATATAAAGTAAACGATTTTAACATATGTATTAAGAAAACAGAGATTAATTATTCGCTTTGTGAATGACATTATGTTTTGTATATGTTGTATATGTATTTGTAAATATTATTATATTTAATTTGTTTTGATAATAAATGTTATGGTGGAAACATTTATTCTGAACACGAAACAATTATTAATAATGTAAAATTGTCACAATTTTGAAGGTAGGGTAGTGAAAACATTATGGATACTGGCTGGCGTCAAATTCTCCAGCCTTTTCCCAATGAAGGCTACCAGATATAGCCTAAAAATATTGTTAGGCTGGCTAACGTTTTTTATAAACCCCTCAATACCACAATGAACAGCCTAACAAGGATATAGGCTTTAATTTGAAAATTAATTATTGTCAGGCTGGCGTCACATGTTCTCCAGTCTCACCATATTTTCTCCTAAAAGGGGGCAGCCTGACTGGACTTTTAGGATACCCACCACATCCTCTGAATACTCCATTTGTTCAATAGACAGCCTGACAATATTGTCAGGCTGGCGTCACAGACGCAAAATATTTGCATTAGTTTATAATATAACTAAAAAATAACGTTCGAAGTCATTAGAGATTAGTTAGAAAAATCAATTATTCCATGGTTAATTCGAACGAATTTGCGCGATGTCGCTGCTGATATTATGGTATGTAACTATTACAAGTACTTAAATTACTTTGTTATTTCTGATATGATCTAAATGAAAATGTGTAGGTACATTATTTTATTTAACAAATCAAAGTTATAAATTTATATTACAAACGTTTGGAATTTACACTTTATAGTATATTCACTAGAATTGTATACGTTAAACCGGGCATACGTTACAATATAATATAATTAATATCACTCTATATATATAATATTATGAGAACAAGGGAATTAATAATATAGAAAGTATAGTGTAGTCTACATGGTTTCGTTACTATAAACCTCGTAGTAAAGCAATTTTACTACTTACACCTACATCATTATTATTTGAATACATATGTAAAACAATGTACATTAATAAAGTATAAGTTTTTCAGGATAAAATATATGAGTTGTGTAGACTTTTATAATTATGATTAAGTATGTTGGTACTTATAACCATAATATATGTTTGCTTATATATTAGTTATTTCATGGTATAAGAGATATTTTATAAAATCACATCTTCATAGCCCAGTAATTTTGTACATTATTTTGGAGGAAAATTTAATATAAGTACCGCTGGTATAGAGGTAGGTATTGTAAATATAAAGATTTCCGGAAAGTTTTTCATGTATCTTTGTTTTTCCAAGGTATCTTGGAAAATTCAATATCTCAGTAACCATATACAACTTACAAGCTTCTAATTACCACTATTTCACATTGAAATGAAATTACTATCCTTTACTTACCATACTTTTCGACTATGAGTAAATATATTTAATTTATATATCAGTTTAGATACTTTTTCAATTAAATAACTGAATGTTGCCAAAATATGAAAAATAAAAGGAATATAATATAAAAATTACTTTTTAAGTTAAAAATCATACATAATAGATGATAAAGTAAAGTATGTGACTTTTGGCCATAAAAGTATCTAGATACAAGAATTACCTAGATGGTATATACAATATTTTTCCATAGATGACTTGTGATTAAAAATCCAAGGAACAAAAAACTATCCATGTTTTCTATTTACGTTTACGTTGATTTATTATACTGAACGTTTAATAGCAGTGTTTTAAAAATTGCTGTTTCGTAAAATATTGTTTTGTTACCGATGATTATAGAAATATATTGAAATATCGATAACGCTAATAAAATCATCGAGAGGCAGAGGTTTGCAAACATGACACAAATTGACTGGGCTATCAGTGTTTCCATATGAAATTCTACGGATTTATCTACCAAGATAGAACTAGATAGTATAATATTCATTGTTAGTTAGGGAGACAGAAAAAGATGAACTTAAAGGCTAATTTTACTTTATTAGATTTTAAATATGTATAGAATTTGTTTTTAATGCAATGCAATATTACAATATATTAAGAATATGCTGGGTGGATAATTTATTTGTGTATAAAATATGTAGCGCATGGTATGGAAACGCTCACCAGTAACAGTAACTTTACGCAATTGTAATACTAGTGGTATTACACCATTCGTATATCATGTGTCTCATTTTTATTTTATTTTATTTTCTGCTTATTTATAAATTGTCGCATTATTAAGAAAACTTTAGGAGTTCAGAATGTTGGTCGAGAAGAGAAATGTGATCTTGTAAAAATAAAATATATTTTCAAAATGAGATTTTTTTTTTCATTTTATTGTTGCAAGTTTTATTGTCATTCTGTACAATTTAAGCTTACACAAACACGCACCGTGTGTTGCACAGAAGGAAAGTAAAAACATATATTTTCATAAAATTACAACGCTTTATTAAAATTATGAAATATTTTATTTCTGATGATGAAGTATACAGAGAACATAGTTTCAGATACATGAGTATAAAAAGTACGTGATATTCAAACATTCATATTAATATATTCTCGATATTCAAGCTGTCGATCTCTTTCACTATGTTTATGCACCAAATTTATCAATAGTCGTTTTTATTTTTATTACTCGAGTAAGTTTGGGAAATGCGACTAATATAAACGCAAATATTGCGTTTGTAATGCGACTAAAATGTATGTATCACGGGACACATATTTCATTACATAAATGTAGTTTTTGGGTTGACTTTAATTTTAGATTATATGTCAATGAACTGTAACACTGAGATTATTCTTTACCAATATATTTGATCACTAGCACAAGTCTAATGAGGCTGAAAACACGGTAACAGCTTTGTTAACCAACTGTATATCTGTTGTTGCTGTTGGTGATCATATTCGAAAGTATTCGAAGCAAGACCATTACAGCGAATCACCACTACTTTTAAGGTGTGTGTTGTCATACCAAATTTATATGTATTGACAAAAAATATTCAAAATACTAACTGTTAAAAGAAATTATTGTATAGATTTTTCCGTGTTTTACAGAACCTTAATCTGAAAGCTCGATAACGTATCTAAGAATAATTTTACCATGCATATAACGATATACATCTTAATTTCAAGAATACCAATGTAGAATTTGTTTGTAAAAAGCATCAACAACATTATTAGCAAAATAAATCATATTTACCGGATTATGTTGCCAAGATAATATAAACGACCATTACGACTGATGTGCATGCCACATAAAATCTTATATTACACATTTAATGCTTGTACATAATGGCTTGGCAATGATAAAACTAATACATATTAGTTAACGTTTGATGCTTCCAGAAATAATAATATTTTACTTCGTTATTTCTATTCATTATCAAAATCGATGAGAAATTTTGCAAAGCAATTCATTTCGCGTATTCAGATAGCTATTCTTCTCATAATAATAATATGAAAATATAACAAAAGTTAGTAAAATATTTTCTTTATAAAGAATTTATGGATCATACATAAATATTTACAATTTAAATACAAACTAAAAAATAAAAAACATTTTAAAAGGTTATCCGTTTTAGTCTTTTCTTGGATAAAAAAAATTAACATTTTTTTCTATATGTACCTAAGATATAATAATAACGGTGATGTAATGTTATAGAGAAAATCATACATGGTTTAATAGTATAAAATGTTTAAAGAATTCTATAGAGATGGATGAGAATGGCCGTAGAATTTTTAATAAATGTTTATAAAATTCCATTTATTTTATTTCTGAGAAAATGTGAAAAATAATATTTACCCAAGTAGTATTGGGATCTAAATTTGTTATATTTAGCTTGTTATTGCTTCGATGTAGAATTAGCGAATTATTTGTAAATGGTAAATAACTCAAATGTGAATTGATAGAATATTTATTTATTGCTTTTAAAATTATGTGTTATGATGGAAATTTTTTATGTTTTGAATTTAAATTTTAGGTGAAAATTGTCTATACCTGCTCAACAAAATAATTTTAGGTATAGACCATCTTAGGCTAATTATTGGATAAAGGAAAGTAAGCAATTGGCGCTTGTCAAAATTCAAAATACTTTTGACTTACATAACAACATAAAATAATCCTTTTAAATTGATAAAATTCACAACTTGAAGTTATGAAACTGAAATTTAATTTGAGGCTTATATAAGATTTTATTATTTGAGAGATAACACTAAACTAAAATAGTTTCAAGACAAATTAGTATTATTTGATAATTATATTTATTTATTTTCTATTTATTTGTCAAAAAAATTAATAACGAACACTAATGAATTTTGAAATTATAACAGAAATCAACGATTATACATATAATCTTTTTTTTGTTCTTTCTATAAAAGTTCAGCCGAAAAAATAAACAAAACTTTTTGTATAGTTGGTACTTATAACCATTTGTTTTTCATAAAACTCTAAACTCATAACTTAAAGTAGGTGGATGTGGTATGTATAAAAATAGAACAAAATTGCAAAAACCAAATTATCAGAATATAACTTTTCAAATAGAAATAACCATGAAAAGCTTTCTAGATAATAGCAACGTCAGTATCATTAAGGTAAAGTACACTAAAAATAGGTGCTATGTGATGGTTTTAATATTTATGTTTATTGAACAACCCAATAATCCAGCACATATAAAGATGAAACCACCATTATAAACTGAAATTTATATTTTCAAATGTTCATTTACCGCCTTTATGTATGGCTGATAGTTTTGATATTTTTGCTTGCCAGCTGCAATCAACCGTCTACTCTCCACTGCATACTTAAAGATAACATTCTAATAATACATACACCTTTGTTAATATATAACTTGTTTTCTATCTTGTTTTTTTTTTTTTATGAATATTATTTTTGTTTTATTTTGTTGAAAACTTTGTACTTTCTACTTTCCATTAATGAATTTCAGTCGAGAATATACTTTTTTAAGTTAAAAATCTATTTTTTTTTATTTTGACGGAATTTTGTTATATCATTTGATTATTAACGGGATTAGTAGGATTCCATTTCTATACACATCTATCGTTCTATGTAGTTACATAAGTACAAGAACAAGATAGCGCGTGAGTTGTTTAATTAAATAGAAATAGTTTCTGTACTTAAGAGTTTTAGAAACTTCATTAAGAAGAATAAAGTTTATCCAGTTTTCAGATACCTTGCTAAACTCATTTTAGTATATATATTATTTTAGTATACTTTATATTCATAGTACCTATGCTATATGCATGCATATTGCATAAGTCAATGTAGGTATTATCAAAGATGCAACTGTAAACAAATTATACAGTACCAAATAGTTTGTATCTGTGGGTATTATACAGAAATGATGACTATTTGTTTTATTATATACATAAACTATAAAAAAAAATATGAATTACATAAATAAACAATATGTCATGATAAAAATTATTACGTATCAATGGAACGAGAATTTTAAAAAAAAAGAAGGAAAAAAGAAAAGTTTTTACTCTTATTGGCAGTTAATTACTTATATATGAAAGTTTAATAAGAAATACAAATTTTATTCGGGACACTTATTCCAGAGAAAGCAATATATTGCTCATTTTATCTATCTGATCTTAGATTTATATAGATTGTAAAAATGAGAGAATATTAATGGATGAATTATTTAAATGAAGTAATTCAATTTGAATAACTCATGCAAACTTTGATTAGGACCAGTTTTATTATCGAACCAAAAATAATGCCTACGACACAACGAGATTTTTAAGCAGATGTTATATATTTTTATATTCGAAAACAGACCGAAAGTCAAGTAAGCAAATACAAATAAAGTGTTTTTACTTTAATGCAAGCCATTCTTTTCCATTACTATTT
Organism: Catotricha subobsoleta; assembly: GCA_011634745.2. Taxonomy (NCBI): domain Eukaryota; kingdom Metazoa; phylum Arthropoda; class Insecta; order Diptera; family Cecidomyiidae; genus Catotricha; species Catotricha subobsoleta. Next base: position 61,511 of record JAABKK020000664.1, read on the forward strand.
TGAGTAACTATACGTATTGTTCACACGATTGTCCCATAAAATATATATGCATTATTTAGTTAATTTTATCGCTTTCCTTTAAAATTTAAACATACAGTAAATTCAAAATACAAATAATAAAATATATTAAAAATTTAATTAAATATTATAATACTGCTGAAAAATCATTAGATTATAAAACATAAAAATATAGAACATGTTATTACAATTGTAACACAAAAAAAAAATGAATAAAAGTTATATATATATAATATATATAAAAAAAAGAAAAAGTACTTAATTTAAATAATTTGAAATAATTTGAAATAATTTCATTTTGCACGATACGATACTTTTTCAATTCATCGTTAAATTTACAATTGTATTATAATATATGTACTCTTGCTCTGACAGCATATTTTCTTTTTTTCCTCTATATACTTAATATTTTTATGAAACTATATTTAAACAAATTTATGTATTTCTGGTTGGGTATTTTTTTCGTATGGAAGTAAGCATTTTTATTTTTGCAAAATATATATTTTTAAGTTATGTAAAGGCGGGAACGAACTCAAGTCAAACAGAAGTTAACCCAACCATGATATACATGCAATAGGCGATATGTATAAAATATATTTTAATATTGTCGAGTCGATATAATTTTATTCAGGATTTAATGAATTATTCATTTATTGGTAAAATGGTAAAAGGTTAAGCCATATTAAGTTTTCTAATACCTACCAAAACATATTATTATTATAATAATAATAAACATATACAGACGCATGACAACAGTTTATACATTATGTAACATATGGCAATGGCAAAACAAAACACATTGACAAGTAAACTCTCTGTAATATACAAGACTATAACGAAGCAATAATAAGCTCTAAATAATATACACAATACAAAAAAAAAGTAAACGTGCTTCTTGCAAACATTCATAAATATATTTATGAAAATGTCGACAACATAATTATTATTTTATTAAATATATAAAAACGGAATATTCACAGCTAGACATTTTATGTGTCGCCCTTTTATGTTTTTGTCACAACATCTATTATATTTTTATAAGACAATGTTTTTCAATTTCTTTTCTTTTGCTTTAGGTATTTTTTTTTTTTGCGTTTCGAATGAAAATAAAAAACTTATTCAACATAAAATTATTCACGAAGTTTATTTATAACCATAGGCGTACAATGAAAATATATCTGAATATAAATCTAAATTCAACATCATATTGTTTAGATAATAAAATGTATTTAACAATTTATATAACATGCAGAGAGTAGATTTGTATGTAATAAACAGGAAGAAATGTAATACATAAATTGAAACAATCAGAAAGAGAATCAAAGTGTGTTTAACACTAAGCAAGAACTTTGAATATTCGTTTTAAATATTTAATGGATGATCTCATTTCATTCGAAAAAAAAGAAGATATACTGGAATATGTGGCTATGGGGAATGAAAAGTGACAACAATTAGCACGAATTATAATAATTCTCTATTATTTAACTTGCAATTTAAGAAAAATTAATGAATTAGTTTCAAACTAGATTAAGGTGTCGGAATGGAATGATTTAAATCAAGTTGATCAGTTGTCATTTTAACTTTCGACAAATATTTTCTTTTTTTTTTTGTTAATTGTTTAATTATTTAATTATTAAAAATATTTTGTAAGAATAATCTGGAATAGAATTTAAACGACGATGTCAAAATAGCATAAACATAGGTCAAGTGATATATCTGCCAATTTTGTTTTATTTGAATTACTGTTTTAATTTTTCTTAAGAATAACTAAACTTTTGAAAAGTATTTTTTAATTCTATTCTAACAATTTTTATTAATTTGCTTTATTTTTGACAAAAAAATTAAATTTTGGATTCGTTATTTTTTAAAATTTTTTGGATACATAATTTTTCTAAGGATAAGTAGGATAAGGGTGAATGACCTATTGTTAGACGAGACATAGTAGGCACTTAAAAATATATAGGTTTCGATTTTTGTAGTGTTTGGTCCATGCAAACCGATTTTCTTACCAACGGTCACAAAAAGTGGAAAAAATTTATAAGGTGTATATTATTTTCATATGTAGAACACCTTACAAAAATCTTTCACATCTTATGAAAATAATCCCAATCTTCTTACAATCTTGCACACCTTATAAAATTCATCCACACCATACGAAAATCTTTCACTTCTTATAAAAATCTTCAACACCTTAAGATATATTTTTATAAGATGTCGAAGATTTTCATCAAATATTATGAAAAAGCTTATTCGAAGATGTGAAAGATTTTGTTTTTATTAAAAATGCATGCATTACCGAAAATAAAATAAGAGAAAAAATATAGAATTTAAATTTAAAATACGGTTTTATATAACAAAAATAAAGTAGTGTATCGGTTAATTGGCGGCAGCTTGTTTTTTTTTTTGGCATTAATTTTACTTACTGTTTTTTTTTTCATCTTTTATTGCGCTTTATCATGAGTATACACAAATTCTTTTTCCACACATACACGATGATGGTGGGTAAACGCTCGGTCTATGTGTATCAAAGTTAATGTTTTAATTTTTTTTTTATTTATTTAACCCTAATCCTGCGTCTGCGCAGTTACTATACATCTAATAGCATGTGAAAGTGGTCAAATTGACCCACTGACGCAAGATAAGGATTAAAGCAATTTTAAAATTAGTGCATGAAAAACCAAACTGACCTCTTAGAAATAATATGAATAGCTTATATAATATTCTTTTCTGTCTCACTTTGACAATGAGTAAATGTAATGATTAAGTTTCATAAAGCTTTTCTGTGATTATTTTTACGAAAAGCAAATGATTTGTTTAACTTTCATAAGTAGTGGTCATTCTGTGTTTCATGTGACCAGTTTGGTTTTTCGGTGGCTCATTTGTATATTTTAGTAGCTCAAAAAATATACATTCCTTTATTTAATTTCTTTTAAATTTAATCAATTGAATTGGTTTCTACTTTTAATTTTCATCAAACCGATAACTAAAAAAAAGATTTTATTCCAGTTTCAATTTTCTGTACTTACGTAATTTATATAATGAGTTACTACATACTTCAATTCAAAGGACCTTTGAATAAAACATCTATAAAGTTAATTTTTGTGTACCAATCCAGCTGGCAACTTCTTTTTTTTTTGTATATATGTACTATAAAATAAAGTTGATAGTTCAAACTTTCAGAAACTTTTACTGTTCATATTATGCAGAGTCGACTGTATGCCACAACCCACAACATTAATTTCCATAGGCGTTTTGAATCATAATTTTTAAGCTAACAGACATTATGTTAATTTCTTTAATAGTTGAATATTAGCTACGGAATTACAGTTTTATTATTTTTGGTATATGTATTGGTTCATTTATATTAATATTCTAGTGGCGAAATGAAGGCAAATGTGTAAATGTGCGGTTTTCATTTTCCATCTCAATAAAATGGAAACCCCTATTTTTATTATATTTAACATTGTCAGTCCATAGCACTGTATACTTCATATTATAATATTTAATTAACACACTTTAAAACCAAACCATTCTCAAACTTATTCGCAATATAATGTTGTTGTTGGAATGTTGAAGAAAGTGATTGCTAACAAACGAGAATTATAGTTGAATGCTTTTGTATAATAAAGCGAAAATTATATAATTAAATTTTGTCTCCTGTATTATTATGATTATAAGCTATAAGCCAATAGATATTCTGTTTCATATTATGTGTGCTGCGTTGTTTATAAGTATATACATTACATTATTCATTGTACATGCTGTGCTGTGGTTATAATACATGTCTGAATAAAACTATATACACAGCTCTGATTCAAGTAGACGGATTTATGAATTAAATTGTGAAAATGGAAAATTGAATTAGTTTTTCAAATAATAAGATTTAATGCATAGCCATTAATCAACCTTTACAATGTATGACGATTAGGGTGACCCAACAAACCAACTAGTCGTATTTCAGGGTGATCGTTTATTTTCTTTAAAAAATAAATAGCCATAATTTGGGGCCTACTGGATTAAACTGTATCGTGCGTTATTGGTATAAATTTACTGATTAGGTAACTCCTCTAACCTTATATTATCTTATTTTATTTTTTACAATACACAAGAAGTTATTAATAAGAGCAATAAAAAAAAAATTAAAAGCAAACCGTTTTAATTTTTTTCTATTGTTTTTCTAGCTATATTCAGTGCCGGCGTAAGGCATAGACCACACAAGCTACAGCCTAAAGCGCCAAATTTAAGGGGCGCCAAAATCGATGATGAGAGCGAAAAAAAGCTTTATGTACAAGTTTTAAACCTTGTTTTAAACTGTTAAAGAAAGCGAAGATTGAAATGTTCAGTTACACGGGGAAGGGGCGCGAAAATTAAAATTTTCAGCTAAGGGTAAGGAGTGCGACTTTTTTTTATATATTAAGCAAATACGAATAAGGCGAAAAAATTTCAATTCTGCCTAGAGCCCCATCAAACCTTACGCCGGCACTGGCTATATTCGTGATCTGCATGCTCAATAGGTGGCACTAGTTTCTATGTACAAAAAGGTGATCATAACTGTCAAGCATACAAAAAATGTGATGAACTGAACACCGTTAAAATCCTTTGTGTTTTTGTAGTTTTTGTTGCAGATTGCGAATACAATAGAAACTTTCACACAAAAGCACATGGTATACTGATTGATCCAATGGGCTCCAAATTTTGGCCATTTAATTAAATTTTTTTCGACATTAAACATTTTTTATTACCTTCAGGGTGATGGTACGAACTTTTTATGTTTTCATAAGAAATGTTACACCTTAGCATATACAGTGCCTCACATATATATTCGTACACTTAATTTTTTTTAAAGAAACACCTTATATTTTGTAGAAATATTATTTTTATTTTTTAATGATTTTGCATATTAATAGTACGGACAGTCATGATTACAGTAACGTTAAAAAAATTAACAAAAATCAAACGGGATCT